>VNJT01014219.1:0-22276 GCA_008042655.1 Drosophila burlai
TGTGGAGACAGGTCCCTGAGATGGTCAAAAATGCATTCGGGCTTAATATTTGTTCTTTATTGCTGCGATCGGACATAATATATTTGAGATTTCAAGCGGAAATTTATTGCAGCACAGTGAAATATGCACTCAACTTATGTTTGTCCTTTCAGTGTGCACGTAAAAGCATTATTTTGTTTGGGGAACATAAGAGAAATGTTTGTTAAAATGTTAGTTAAAACAATACTTATAAAAGAAATGAAAAATAAACTTTATTAGGACTTTTTTAAGGGTTCTTGTCTCACTAAGGCAAAACGCATGTGATTTGTTGTAGTAAACTCATCCCGCTCATCTCTCTGACACCCAATTCTAGTACCAAAGTTTTTGGTAAATTCAGATATTCCGAAAAATGTTACTAACTGTTTTGACCACATAATCTTAATTGAAAAATTAATTTAAATGTGTATTCCTTTGCGATTTATTTTTTTATCAAGATTAAATATAGTATTAAATACTAAACTTAATATATCAAGTAACATGTACTGGCTGCTGTGGCCTTCGACTCCTTTTGTAACTAGATCATGATTAATGTTTTCTTTTAAACCACAACCTTGTTAGGTGAAGGAAAAATTGTTAAAAGGCTAAAAAGAAAAACTTAAAAATCCTTATCTGACCTCAGCACTTCACCTCTACCAATGGATTTTCCCCCAACCAACTGGTAATTGAAGAATAGCAGATAGAGAAGATCTGGTTCCTGTAAGTATTTCATTTGCAACTGACATCTGTGAGAGGGGCGACCCAAGGATAATTCGAACATTTATCATGTTCAGTTTTCGGGCAATCGATTTGTGTTCGATTGAGGCTTATCAGCCACTGTCGGGGCATCCGGGGGGGAGTTCTATCTTGGCGATGTGGGAATGTGGCATGCTCAATTGAAAGGCGTCACGCTTGGCCTGGAAAATGGCTGCCAGAAGGACACGGCTCCAGGATGCGACTGCTGCATATCTATCACCGGCAGTAGCAGCAGCTCATAGCCACAACAACCCCAAATCCCAGTCAAGATGGCATTTCACCATTTTGGCTGCTTCTAAGGCCGCCATATGGATGCAGATTGAAGGGCAAGCAGCACTGGCTGGGAATCCGAAGACCCCTCGCTCTACTTCTGGGCTAGACAGTCTATTTTTGTTTAAATTCAAGTTGAAAATGCAGTCAGATGCCACTTCGCACGTGACTTTTAGGAATTCGAAGTCACGCCAAGTTAAATAACATTGGAATAGGAATTTTACAAATATTTTAGGGAGGCTGTTAGAACTCTTTAAGTGTATATGAAGGTTAATTCTTTAAATTCTAAATTAATTCTTTAAACATATTGCGTAGAGAAAAGTCTTGTTAATAACAAGCCCTCCTAAGGTATATACTTTGTTAAAAATAATAATAAATTTAAAGATTCTCACAAAGGTATCTATTTATAATCTAGGACTGGTTTCATTAGTTTATTAACTTAATAAACACATATTTTCTTGACAAGTTTCTCCCGACTAGTTTCTCAAACCGATGCAGTTCGTCAGTGTCTCAGCTCTCACATCCTCGCAACTAGCACTAGCACTTGCCGCAGTCTAAGTGTGCTGAAATTCTGCAACATACATGGGTAATAAATCATAAAGACGCAGGCAGTCGGCAGGCACCGTGCCTCAAGAAAAAGAAGCCACAGCAAGGATATGCCACTGCAAAGGATATGCTGCTCTAGTTCTGCCTGAGAGGACCAAAGGAACGCATTACTGTCGCAGTATGCCGGCGGCGAAATTCGCAGCGCAGACTCGAGTGCGTTGGTTTTTGCATACTTACATATGTATGTATGTATATGCAAAAAAGGACCTAGGAGCCATAAAACAGCAAGGACAACGCACAGCAGCGCGGCGTGTGAGAATAAAATACATAAAAATTAAACTGAAATTCATACAATATTTTTTTTCCATATTTCTGTGCCTCGCCGCTGCATGTGGTGCATATGATTTATGATGATGCGAGCGGAAAACGTCACGATGACAACGGCAGCGAGGAAGCAAATAAAACAGCGGGCTTAAGTATCTCACAGATACTCTTGCATCCCAGGCGCTGCGGTGGGGCAATTAAAAGCCCATACTCAACTGGCAAGGAGTCTTGGCTGCATCGTTAAATGGAAATATTAATTTGTGATTTCTTCGCGCCGCCACTTGCAGCTAATTTATTATTAATTGAATTTGAAGGAGCTCACTTGGGGCTGGAGGGTTGGATTTGAGTCGATTGGAGGTACACCGAGAGAAATGGAATAGATTCTAGTAACAGAGATCTAGGAAATTTAGAGTAATATCGTAACCTAAAGATGTTTGACAACAAAGCCCCAAATTTCCTTTAGAAAGCAATGACTAACTAGTATGTCCTGTGTAATAAATTGTTTAATTGTTTTGCTTAAAAAATATTAAATTTCTAGGTAATGTCCATTTAGAATTAATTAGCTAAAACCGACCATTTTCATGAAAGAATCTTTAGAGGTTTGAAAATTAAATTAAAACTTATTAGTAAACTATATTTTATTAAAATTAAAACCGTAAGGAAACCACTTGCTGTTATTTAAATATATATGCCAATATTTTCTCCCTGTGCAGAAACCCATGAATACGCACCACAAGCGGCACGGCGGCACCCAGCTTCCTGCTCGTCATACACAAAGTTTTATGTTCTATTTATGTTGTGCAAACGATGCCCCATAATCGTAAAAATATCAAAACAAATCGTTAAAATCGATCTCCTCTGTTTGCCAATCGATTTACAATCCTCCGCTAAGTTCCCCCCAAAAGTATCTTCATTTATGGAGTTTGTACTCCCCCCCCTCGGGCGCGACGCGTGTCAATCGAGCGAGTTGTGTGGAAGTATCTGCGTATCTGCCATCTATATGTATCTATGTATCTCAGCGTCTCTATTTGTATCTTCATCTACAAGCGCGTGTGTGTGCATGCCAATGATGGCCCCCGACCAGAAGAAGCTCATAAATTTTGTGACTTAATTAAGTTGGCATCACTTGAAAATTGTTTGAATTTTTTTGTTTTGTTGCTGCCGGAGCTGTGCTGTTCTCCTCGTATTGCGTTTACAGATAATAATTGTAAGAGCCCATAATTGATTCAATATTGATTTATAATTATTGAACCGACTCAAGTGCAGTGCCCGCAGACAAAACCCAGAGCAGATAGTAAGTGAGTGCAACAAATTGATAATTTAATTAGCCATTGAATGGGTAGCATTATTTATGGGAAATGTTGTTTCTAAATACATCCTACTGTAGTTTTTTTATGATGAATATAAGGTGAAGTAGGGACTTATGCGTTTATTTAGTAGATATTTTTAAAGTTTATTCCATTTTACTGTATATTATTTTATGAACTAACACTACCAAAAACTTTATATTTATTTTTTTGTTTAAAAAAAGATACCAGAAATATTTATATGTTGTTAGTATATAACATAACTATTCGTGAATATTTTTCTTTAATAGAAATATTATAATTAAATCTATACGAAAAATGAAATAATCTGTGAACTTTTTCTAAACTTTCTGCTATTAGATGATAAAGATGCTAACCTTGTTCGTACCCATAAACTGTGCTATTAAGTCATCAAAAGCTATATCTTTGGTATCTCGGGCATTATTTAGCTATTTACCAAACAAATAAATTGAAAATCCACGAGAAATCCAACAGAAATCCAGTCTCAGCACAGAAAAAAATGAAATAGAGTTGTTTGTTTATTTACCTAGGCTATTGGAAATGTTTTTTTTCGGTTTTCTTTTCTGGTAAAAACTACACTCTACGGTTGAAAAGGTGGAAAAATGAATGAGGAAATTTTCGCAGCACGCCGCAGAGTCTCCTCGGCGTCTCCCACTGTTCCGCACTGGGCGAAATGAGGTGCCACATGATATGGGGGGCGGGCGATGTGGCTTTCTGTTTATCCAACGGGGGTCGCCAAGGCGAGTGTTTGTTTTTATAGACTAATTTTTATGGTGCCACCAGCCAGACCCCCGAAACATTTTCTGCTGTTTGTTTTTCTTTCCGGATTGCTCAACACTTGCTAGCGTGTGTTTGGGCTGTGCTACGAATCCATCCATTCCACACATAATAATCATCATCATCATCATCATGACAGGGCGTTAGCCTGCTCATTAGCCAAGGGATATTCGGGTGCGGGATCATAAAGCCATCATAACTCACCGCCCGCTGAAAGGGCTATGGTGTCCTGTGTATCCTGTGTGTCCATAATTAAGCAGTTCGCCATGCAAAAACCCTTGGAAAAAAAATTAGAACAATCCGGACTCTGCCAGGTAACTTGGCTAAATTAAAACCACCCTCTGTGCCAAGACGCTGTCACACATTATCCTCCGGCGGAACTTTTGCCGAAACAAAGGGACACAAAGGGTTGGGCTGACTTTGGTCCTTTCCCGGTGCCGGGACTCGATGCGAAGACAAAGTTTTACGGCTGGCCAGGGTAAGGGTATGGTTGAGGGAATGGAAGGCAAGGAGCACCAGCTGGTGACGCGCCCTCGGCTCAATTGCAATTACGGCAAATTACTTTATTACATCCGTAATTGTATG
The DNA here is from genome assembly GCA_008042655.1 of Drosophila burlai. Lineage (NCBI taxonomy): Eukaryota > Metazoa > Arthropoda > Insecta > Diptera > Drosophilidae > Drosophila > Drosophila burlai. The sequence continues at coordinate 4,602 of VNJT01014219.1, forward strand.
ACCATCGAGCGTGCCATTTTTCGGGCCCTGAAATGACTGAAACTGAAATAAGTCGCCGAGCGCCACAAGTGGTTTTTCCGTATTTGCGGGAAGTCCCACTCTCCGGGAACTACTCTTCACTCCGGTGTATAACTATTACCGTTATTATTCCCCACCCACTGACTTGGCTTACTTGTTCCTTGAGGTTTTCGCCGTATTTTTATCCGCTGCTCACGCACAGCCTCCGTCGCCGACGGCAACTTCTTGGGACTCAAATCCGTCGGCAATTGTCACGCAATCACAAATCTTGGATATGAAAAGTTGTAGTAGGGATTTCTTCTTAATTAAATAAAAAGTTTGCACTACTAGAATTTAAGTTTATTATTATTTTTCACATTAGGAAAATGGGTTCAAAATATGAAATTAAGGAGGTTATAATAGTTTATAAAAAGGATTAGAAAATTGATATAGTAAAATTTTGAAAGCGAACAAATGTTGATGTTAACTTTAGAGAAGTAAATTAATTTAATAAAAAAAAAAAAAAAAAAAAAAATTTAATTATAAAAGTAAAGAATCCTAAAGGATTAAAAAATCGATATAGTAAAAATTTTAATGCGACCAATATTGGTACTAAGTTTCGGGAAGTAAATTAATGTAAAAACAAAATTAATAAATTATAGTTAAGGACATAAGGGAATTATATGTATAGGGCTTGGTAAATATATTTGTTATTTAATAAAAATATTAAGTATAAGTATAAGTCAAACAAATAAATATAGAGAAAGATATCAAGATTAATAATACCTTTTTATAAACTTGTAAGTGTTGAATTAAATGAATTCTATTTAAATACAATTTAAATATAGTTTTCTTTTGTAATTGCATATCTCCCCGATTTCCTTCAATATTTATATCTCTAATAATTTATTGCCGATTTCTTGTCTGGTTGAGCTTTAACTTCCCCGCTTAATGAATCATCGCGGAATTGTTAATTTGTGATCCGCCCGTGCCGGCTAATTGTCTCCGATCGTGATCGAGATCGTGATCATGTCTTGTATTGAGTGGGAATTTGTGCTGTGCTGACTTCACGGCCAAATCAACGGAGTGGAGCTACGTAACACCCGCTTCGCGCCAAAAACGCTGGAGTTGCTCTTTTACGCAAACTCTCTCCCGCTCGCGCTCTCTCCCTCGCTCTCGCTCCGTCTTGCTCTCAGCTGCAGCTCAGCCATGTTTATTTATGATGTAAACAAACCATTAAACGGGAGAATTACGAGCGCAGTCGCAGTCGCGGCCATCATGGCAGCGACGTTGGCAGCGACGCGTGCAGCGCAGCAGCGATGTAGCAGGCTCTCGCTCTCGCAATGCTTTATGGCTGCCGGGAATGGTTTATTGCCCACACACACACTCTCACGCACACGCGCGCACACACACGGAGTCGGCGCTGGGCAGCTCTCCCGCGAGAGAGCAGCTGTTTCTGTGTCAAGCATATGTGGTGGGACAGAGAGGGAAGTAGTAGTGGGGGACAGTGCCCGAGAGAGAGAGTGAGGGTTGACAACTAGCCCCGCCCCATTTTAGTGTTGCGAAACGTAAAATTTCAGTTCCTTTTGAAACCCACTGTGGGCTGAACGCGTCTTCACACATTTTCCAACTTTATCCTAATGAGAAACCTGTTAGAGGAGCCCCAAAAGAGTGATAGAGACGGGTAGAGGAGAGTGAGAGTGAGAGCGCGAGGCCGAGAGAAATTTACGGCTACACGTGGTCTCTGCTTTTCATTGAGAAACATCATTGTTTATGGGCGTTTACTTTTCGAGGATCTGGATTTACGACCTCTCGAGTGGCTTCCCTGCGAGTGTGATTCCCACTCGAGCGGCTCATCTTCTCCAAATCCAACTCAACTCAACAACGCCCGCTCTGTTTCTGCGGGTTTTATGTCGGCGCTGAACTTGAAAATTACTTTATTAATCATTTAGGAATAAGCACGTCTATTAGAGGACATTTATCATCGCAGTAGGTTGGGCAGCGAAACCGAAATCGAGCCAAATTTTAATTAAATTAGAATAGGGCTTAATGATTTAGATTAATGATGGTTTTGTATCGGTTTGAAGTCCCAGCACCTGGATTTTTAGGTATCGAGTTTTCGCAGAAGCTACAAATCTTAAAAAGCAGAAGATTTATTTTAAAAATTTTGTTAAAAAAAAATAATACGGAAAAATAAAAATTTTTGAATATATTTACATTGGAACATTTTGAAATCTTTTTATTTACTTGTTTTAATTACCTGTTATTGTAAAATACATTTCACATTTAAACCCAATACAATATTAGCGATTTAATTAAGAATTTCAACAAGAAAGACATTTCTATACCCTTAGAGTATGTTATTTTTATTAATAAATACTAAAGATGTTAATGTGAATTAAAGATGACTCGTAATAAATGTCGCAAATAAAAGTACTTTTAAGAATATATTAAAAATCATTTAAAATATGTAAATACAATAAAAAATTAGAACTATAAGAATGAAAAATGCCAAAACAAATTTTGATGCAAAAGGATGCGCTAAGAGTGTATAAAATGGAATTTTATAAATCCTTATTTTATATTTGAAAATAAACAAAAAATATCTATAAACACATATTAAACATTAAAAAAAAAAAAAACAAACTACCAAATTAATGTTCAAGGAAAAATGCTACAAAAAAACACTCAATCAACATAGCTATTTTAACTATTTTAAAAACTCAGATTTAAACTAAGAGAAAATGTTAAGCATTATTAAAAAAAAAACCATTTCATTTTTAAAGAAATCTCTTTGTTCTTATAAACAACGAATATATTTTATACTTATTGCAGTTAAAACGGCTGTATTATTTTATAACTGATAAGCTGCATCATTCTTTAAAAACATTTGTATTCTTTGCCTTTAAATTTTGTAATAATTATAATAATTTAATTCTCCAAATAATCCCATATAGAAGCTGAATTCTTGACCAAACCATTAGATGAATAACCCAGGGTAACAGTTCTCAATGAATTATAATATCGCCTTCCATTCCGTCCCCTAATAAAGCCAGAATTGTCATCTTGTAGCCAAAATAAACATGACTATTGAACATCTCCTACCATTTTTTAGTCCCATCTGCTTTTTGGCCATATCAAATGAAGTCGAGTCCCCGCCATTTCGCCAATGAACAGTGGAGGGGCTGGAATTGGCGAGGAGTGGAGGAGCTGCTGCAATCCCAAAGCGCGAGTTGCGATGGTCATCAATTAAGTGCATCGCAGCGTCCAACACCTCGGAGCGTCTCACCTTACGCCGCCTTCCCGCGGCGACTGGATATGGATGTGGATGTGGCCCGCTCTACGGGTCCGCCAATTAATCAAAATCGTCGCCGTGTGCAGTCGCCGGAGTGGGGTTGGAGCTGGAGAGTCCGGAGTGTCCGGAGACTGCAGTCGGAGGCGGAATGGGAAGCGGACTCCGAGCTGGGTGGCGGAGTGGGGTGGATGTGGTGGGGTAGTGTGGCATGGAGGTAAAGAAATGTCGTTAACTTAAGTGTCCAATTAATTAAAATCGCATTTAACAGCCGCCAAGCTGCGAAAAGCCATTAAGATAGTTTGTCACAAAACACATGAATGCCCTCCACCCAACCAGCACACAACCTCCGCTCCTTCGCCCCCAAAACTGGGAACTTTCCTCCTTGAGGTTTCTTTGGTTTTATATTTTTTCCTCCTCAATTTTGAGTCTCGGAAACTTCATTTTGCTTCGGACTTATTTTTGTGTTCTTTGTTGTATCTTTTAAAGTATCCTTCCTTATGAACTCGTGCTGCTCCCAGCCATTGTGGTTTTCCCTTTTGGCCGTGTTCAAGTTTGGTTTGTGTGCAAGTTTATAATTTTGAGCCGCTTGCTCATGTGGTTGTCTGATGGTCGGTTTTTTGCTCTACTCTGTCCTTGCGATTTCACACTCATCTTCTCCCTAATAAGATTAATTTTGTGGCATTGTCACAAGGTTTTGAGTTTCTCAGAATTCTTAGAAAAAGAAGATTCGCAAAGAGCTTATTATGAATTAAAATTAAATAATTTTGCAAACAAAAATTTGGTTTGTTTAGTTTATAAAAGAACAAGTTTATAAACGTTATACAAAATATAAATTAATATATAAATATGTGTATATAATATATTTAGATAAATTTGAATATGATATTATTACGGGAAGGTCAGAAAAAGCTTTTAGACAGGAAGTAACTTAATATATAAATTAATAAATAATACTACAATACTGCTACTACCGGTTTTATTTATAAACATATAAATTTGCATGACCTTTTCATTGTTTGCATTTTATTTTTGTTTAAAAAAATATGAATATTTGTTGATGTATATAAATATATGATATTTAAAGTAGATTCTAAAAGAGTATTTTTATTAAACATGTAACAGGAAATATTCGTTAATAAACATTTACCCTTTAGAAAGAAGTTTAGAAAAAAATAAATAAATACAAAAATTATAATCGGTGCACAAGGCACAAATAAATGTATTAATTAAATATTTAGCTTACATCTTATAGCTTATATAAGAATTATTTGCTTATAATAAAATATGTCAAAAAAGTAAAGCTTCAATACATCAATAACTGACATTTCAAGAAACAAACGCTTTGCAAAAACATTTTCTATAAGTTTAATTTCTTTTATTACAAATTTATTTATGTACAATTATTATTTATATTTATATTTATTATCTTTCTTTAAACTTACGTAAAAAAACACATTCAATCAGCCTGCAAATCCTTTCTCGGGGATGAGTTCACAAGGCAAACCTTGAAGTAGCAACAACATTCATTAATTTACTGCACTTTTCCAGTTCTCCTGAGGGTATAGCAACATTTTTTGAATAGCTTTGTTTTGCTGTTGTTTTAATGCGAGTCCACAGTGAAAATTTATGAACTCAAGAAACTGAAATTTCTTCCTCCTCAACTTGGTCCGTCTTTCTTCTGATGCTGCTCCTGCGACTGCTGCCTTTTGGTGCACAAGTGTTGCCCAAGAGAGTAAGCAAAAGTTTGAAAATTTTTCTGGTCTGTTCCATTGTTGTTGCTGGTTTTGGCAGTAGCTGCTAAATATTTGCCTGTTTCTCATTTAATTTATTTTGCGGCCGGAGAATTTATTGTGCCAACGCTCGAATGTGAGGCGAGGCGTCGTCTTATCAAATAATTGCTGGCCAGCAAATGTTGCAACAATTAAGCGGTAAAGCGCTCTATTTCACCTTTCCGGGCGAGCTTGAACACACAAGTGTATGTACAAATATATTTAAATATTTGCTGCTTGCCCCTTTTTTTAAGGTATTTTATTATAATATACAGGGTCTTCTTGACAAGGAGAGGGTGCCTTTCTTGGTGAAAAAATTTTTAAAATGATTTCCACTTTATATCCTGCGCCGTTATTTTTTAAAATTTTATCTGAAATTATTAATGACTTTCTGTCTAAACATAAATTAAAAAATATTTAAGGTTTTACTTTATTTGTACATATTATTATAATAATTGTATTTATTTATAAGGAAATATTTGGAAACATTTTAAGACATTTATTAGACATCATATTTAATATTTTCTTTAATACATTAACTTAATTGTATAATCTCAGCATTTTATGGAGTATTATTTAAGTTTGGTTTACTTTAATACCTCTTAATTTATTTAAGTTTTATATAAAGTATAAATCTTTTTTAGCATTGTTCACTTTATCTAAGAGTCTACACATATTTTTTGCTGGCCTCGCTTGTTGCTCTCAGGATTTTTTTCTCTTATCTTTATGGACTCGTTTAGTGGCTAACGGAAGAGTTATGTAGCATAGTACTGCACTTCCTTTTATTATTTGGTGCCTCTTTTTTCATATACATATGTACAAATGTATATATACATATATATTATTTTTGTGGGCCTTGGCGCTGCTGCGGTGTGAAAAATTCGCCTGAAATGTATAAAAAATTACTCACGAATTAGTGCGAAACTTGTCTAGTTGATAAGAGTGTGTGATATATAGGGGCGAGCATCTTCTACCTGGGAGGGTCATCTCCAGCCCCTTCCTATCCACCTGACCGCCTCTCTTTCCCCTGCCCCTGCCGCACGCCGAACACCGGACAGCTGGCCAAGGCATGACATCGATCATTTTGGACGCGTGTGCCGCTCCGTGGAACCTGCAACCTGATGCCGCCGGGCAAGTTCAACGCAGCTTCGTAGAAACGATCGCGGGTATACAGAAGAGGGTGAAGAGGAGTCACACTGAAAGTAATTCTTATCATTTTTTCTATACCTATATCTTTTGTATTATTTTGATTTTAGTTAACATTTTGTAGGAAATACGACAATTTACGAGTTAAAAATTCAAATAAATTGTTTGGAGCTTAAAATTACTCTTAATCAGATAAAAATAATAGTTGTGAATTAAATCCTACCATATTTCAAATGGCGATCAAATGTCTTCCCTATCCCCCTAAAATATTCCCAAATAGCCCCTAAGGTCGCCTCAACTTTCCACACAAATAACCCCCCAAATATCCTCAAAATAAGTTCAAAGTACTTCCAAATTCCAACTAAATCCCGACCAAATTCAAATTATAGTTTAGTTTTTAAGAAGTAAATAATAAATAATATTAATAGATAAGTTAAATAAATGATCATGACTTTAAAATTATATTTATGGCCAGCAAAAAATAGTAACTCGACCATTATTAATTTCTTCAATGTTAATTTTTTCAATATTACAATTCAATTCAATTCAATTCAATTCAATATCATTAAAATTTGATATTTAAATTTCCCAAATATAATTAGCATTTTTCCTTTTTTAAGTGCACTTTTTTGTTTGCATTCCAGCCATCTTGTGGTCCAAGGTGTGTCACATCTCTTTTGTGTCGCACATTTGTCAGAAATTAATCATGTTCTTGTTGTCCCGCATGGCGGTGTGTGTGTGTCAGAGTGTGTGTGTCCATGATATATTGGGCACGGAGAGAAAGACGGACCCAAGGAAAGGTCCGGGCTGGATCTGCAGTTGGGGATCCATACGGGGGACTTGAGTGTAAGAAATGCAATTAAATGCGATCGCAAACACACGACTTTGGTGGCGCAATTAATTTTCATTAAACAAAAACGAAGGGAAAAACCTTTAAGACTTTCTTACCGAAAAAGAAACCGAAACTGGAAAAATTCTGCATTTAAAATTAAAATAGAGCTGACAATTTTATTGAGTTTTAAGATTCATTTTATGTTATTTATTTTAAAAGATTTCCTCTAAAAAAAGCTAAAAAACTAACCTAAAATCTGCTTAGATTATATTATATTTCATTTAGTATGATTCTGAATTTAAGATTAAGCCAATTTTAATGAATTTTAAAATTAATTTTGATTTAGTTTCCTTAATATTTTTCTTGTTCAAAAATAACCTAAAGGTCATTCAAATTATAATATATACCCATTTATTTTTCGCCAACTGAATGCTAATTATATTACATGCATTTTTGACGTAACCTACCTCTAACTATGTTCAAAAAATAAATACCGGATATCTCACTGTTTTTATATGTTCTTTGAACCCTTTTACTAATACTTTACTATACTTTACCATATATGTATAGTTATTTTTCCTGCCCCCATACATATATCTGCAGGTTTATTTCCATTCCAACTACAATTGATCGACCGACCAGGCGACAGTAATTGATATTCTTATCGGCAATCGATGACGATTACCCTTTGTGCGATTACTTACTTAGTCACATTGCACAGCGTTCGGTTCAATCCACTTTCAATTTGACAGCTGCGACAGACAGGTGACAACCCATAACTCACGATCAACAGACCCGGCTCGATCCGATCCGATTCGAAGCGATGCCATCCCATTCTATCCTCGGGCCCCGTGTCCGCTTCTTTATTTATGCAACCGCCTTACGCGGTGGCGGTGGCAAGGGGGAGTGGCAGGGATTAATGCCAGACACGATTCATTGCGATGCCAAGTATTTTGGCTTCGATGGTCAATGGAACTTTGCGGCATAAAAAGGAATCTGGTGGAGAGTTAATGGGGTAAAGGAAGGGGTTTCAGGGTCTGGGGGTGCCTGGTGCCTGGTGCCTTGGCGTTCCTTTGGCATAATATAATTGATGATATTGTCTTTTAATTCGCTGGATCTGTCGTGTCTGGCATGGCGATTCAATTGACTCTCTGAATTCGCATTTGCATGCCCCCAGACTTATCGATAAATTGTATCTTTCAGTGTTCAACAGATGTTTAGTGACAATCAGCCGAGAGTGTCGTTTAAGGATATAAATATTTCATATTTTATATTGAACATACTTGAGATAAGCGAATGAAAAAAAAATTAAGATCCATCTACTTTCTAGCTACTTCCTTCGAGATTGTTCTTTTGCAAGTGAATATTCTTTTTTAAGTAAGAATTGTGAAAGAAAGTAGCAAACATCTAATTACATTTAAATAAGAGAAAGTTAACTATGTATATTCTCTCATTCGACTTCAGTATCTTACATTTTTTTTTTGTTTTTTATTTATTTAATAAAAATTTTTATGTTTAAAACTCACTGTGTGATATTTTTTGTGATGCACCATTTGAATTTCGGTTACCTAATCTCCATTCCCAGCTAGGACAAAAGGTTTTCCACCTTTCCCGCTTGTAGGGCAAAACAAATTAGAGATTTGAGCGAGTTATTTACGACCCAAAATGGTTGATCTATGATGGGAATTAAGGGTTCAGCTCGCCGCGCATTGGGGGATGATGTCTCAACGGGGGAAAAGAAAAACCAAATATAAAAGGGATATGTGTTCGTATATACATACAAATAAACATGTATCTCGTAACTCGTCTGAAGTTGGCCAGCTAGTTTTTGGTACCAAAATCACCGCATGGCCGAGAGTCGCCAGGCCGTCATTTATCTTGTTTTGCCGTCTTCTTATGCTGCATCAAAAATTCAACTGCAAACTGCAAGCCGGCCAAATAAATCAGTGCACTTGTCCCAATAAGCAAGAAAGAGACGGACGGACATCGCAGATAGAGATGGGGAGATGTGTCAAGTGTATTTTTGTACTACGACAACTCTTTAGCTTTTTGGCATCTTGAGCATTTCTTTCGGGGGATTCCCCTCGTCGCCGCCGCCGCCGCTTAACTGGGAAATCCTTAGCGCCAAGATTTATGACACTTTTGTTGGCAGCATCTTGGCGAAATCTTATCGAAAATGCTGCTTTTCTCTGGGCATCAGCCAGCTTGCAGTGCATATTTTCAGCGTGACCTCAGCCGAAATGAGCTGCGAACTGAGAAGTCTCATTTATAGCCTGTTCCCCGTTCCTTCCTTTTTAATGGCCGAAATTAATCGTGTGCCTACCTGTGCGTAACCAAAGAAAAGTGAAAACTGAGAGGAAAAGTGACCCAATAACGCGTAATGTCTGGGAGAAACAATGATAACAGCCTGGGTCTCGTAATGGCCGGGCCAAGGTCACCGATTTGACCATATTTTCACCTGCCAATTGTTCGATATTGTTTCACCGGCTTGCCCTTGGCCGAGGGCTGTGTCTAAACAGTCGGGTCACGGTCGGATCCGAGACAAAGCCATTACTGATCTTTCATGGTTATAATCTACACAATATGCATATTCATGGTTATAATTACTGATTTACTTTAACTTGAAAACAGTAATGATGGTAAATTTCCAACAAGTTTGGTTATATAAAAGGTTAAGTGAATTTCTTTTCGGATCTGAATTTGATATGGATTTGTTATAAATATTACCATACATTAATATTATAATCTATTATGGTATAATTTATAGCAAATACAAACCATAACATTGTCTTTAAAAAAACTTCTATTATTATTTTCTATAATATAATTTGGGAATACATATCGGGAGGAAAAGTTTGATATGGTAAATATGTACTTATGTATATCGCGGTCAATATTATATCGATATTATAAATTTGATTTGTTTTATTGGTCTTCCTAAAGTTACAGGCTTAAAACTAAATAGTCTTTTATTAAATTTAATTTGTAAAGCTTTTCTAAATTTCGAGAATACATTTTCTTTAAAGTGTGTAGCATTGCTAATGTATTTAATATTATTTTGAAGCTGACTCCATATAGCCTTTATGAAAAATCGTCTTTTGATCTGTCGAAATCTAAAGTATCGTGTTATTTCACAATGAACTGATAATTTAGAAAAAACTAAAGAATGTAATATATAATTTAATTAATGTTATTAAATTTTGTACAATTATATAGCTTTATATATAAATTATATATTGAGTTCTGGAACAAAAATCATAGATATTTCTATGTTTTCTGCCATGTTTATTTTTAAAGAAATTAATTATATTTATTTCCTTAAAAAAATAATAACATTTTCAAAATAATATATTTTGTTTGTCATTTTTTTCCTTTTAATTTTTTCTAAAAATACAAATGTTTACTCTGAATATAAACAAAAGATCCCTTTCTCACTTGTTCTATTGTAATTATTTAGAAATGAGACAGGTTAATTTTATTGTTAAACTTTACTATGTATTAATGTTATTTTATAAATTAAAGAGATAATAAAATAAATTTTTATATTTCTTTAATTTATAATTAATTTTTTCAATTTTATTAATACTGTATTATTTATTTCTTTAAACCACTTAAAATCTTTTCTGTCCCTGATTTTTAATCACGTTCCACTTTAAGTCTGGGCAAAGATGTCCCATCCAAAGGGTCTAAGTATGTGCCATATGAAGGTGGGTTCACCCTTTTTATTTTCACTTTAAAGTTATCAACGCTTGGGGCACTCCAAAGGGTGATAAGGACCGAATGGCAGTTGGAAAAGGGAAAGTGCCGGATTAGAAACCATTCTGTGGTGCCCGATCCCTCAAGCACACACACACAGACATGGCGGGAGAAAGGTGCGTATCCTGGTGGGGCAAGAAGCAAGTGGCAAGGGGCAAGAGGCAAAAGGGATGTGTGGGTGCGAGTGTGTGCGATGGAACATCCATAAGTGTCATGTTCGGGTATCCTCATTCATCCTTCGCCTGCACGCACGTTTTTTCGATCCCGGCTGCTTTCCTTCCCTCTTGGGTAGCTCGACGTCGCTGTTGTTGCTTTTTGTTTTATTATGTGCACGAATTTCTATATACAACGTGTGAGTGTGTGCGAATGAAATAAATTCCGTAGCGCTAGAAGCAAAGATTTATTATCAAATTAAATTTCTGACAGAATTTATTGCTTTATCTCTCTCGCCAAACATAGTTCTTTTGCCTTTCGGCAGCATCCGCAACCAACCAAGCGCCCGAGCCACCGAATCCACCGATCCCAAAGCCACCCACAGCCACCCACTGGAATGAATCCGCTGGCGAATGAAGCCTTCCCCTGTACCCCCGGAAAGCCAGAGGCCCAGAAACCCTCCCAGCCAAGTGGTGACCCCGACCTGAGCCTTCTGCTTACTGCTTCTGCCTCACCTTTCATTTCCCTTATTTTCGAGTGTTTTTGTTTACCGAATTTATAGAGAACAAATTTGGACAATATGCGCGCTTTATCCTCGCGTGCTCCCGCACAGTTCCTGCGTTTCCCAAGGATGCGGGCCACATGCGAGTGCCACATTAAGCCAGAAGCTGCAACTCTCCTCCCGCTCCTATTAAAATGATGCATTGCCTCAAAATTGTGAGCAACAATGGCGGAGGAGCGAGCAGTGAACAGGCAACGTCTTTTCAATTTCCAAAATGAGAAAATTTAATTAAAATTTAGTTGCCTGCGAAGTTTATTACACGATGTTTGCGAGTGAGAAATGAAGTTAATCAGTTGGTTCCGGTAATTAATATACCCTTGCAGGGTATTATAGTTTCAGCCAGAAGCTTACAACGCAGTGAAGGAGTCAATTCCGATCCCATAAATCATATATAAAATTGATCAGCATTAACAACCGAGTCGTACTAGCTATGTCCAGCAGACATTTTTTTTGTTTAAAATTTGTAAAGGGGTTACATCGCTAAATTGGTCAAAAATGCAAAAAAAAAAAATTAATTTTTTAAACTTTAAACTCATTTGAAAAATTTGTTAATCTAATAGAAACTAGCATAGAAAAATGTTCCGAAATAAAATTCAAGCATATTCAAAGAAAGTTTTAAGATTGTGTCTAAAGGAGAACGCTAAGAAATGAAACATTGCAGGAGTAGGCTAGTGCAAGGGCGCTCACTTTAATTAGCGTTAACTGCTGAACTAATCTAATTAAAAAATTATTAAAAGTTTAAACAGTTCCAAAAAGTGTCATATATTTGTAAAAATAAATAAATATATTGTTGTTATAATTCTACAGTATAGTAAACCCTTAAAATAAAAGTGAGGATGTCTCTTTGGAACTAAGCTAAGTCCTTAAACCAACACCTCGAATATCGGGTATCTCATGGTCGAGCACTGGATTTAGTTTTTTTTAATTTATAATATCATTTTCTAGTTTCTAAATATTAAAATAAATTTATAGTTCTGTTGAATGCAAATTTTGATTTAGAAAATAAAAGAAATGCTCGACTAGCTTAAAATACTTACGTTTAAAATTAGTTATATAATTAGGATGAATACAATGATTAGAAAGTTAAGAAGTCAAGCAAAAAATAATACAACACATATACCCTTCTACAAACTAAAAACTAACTAAACTAAAACTAAAACTATTTCTATAAATCTACAGCTAACACTTAGTTCTAAACTATGTATGAGCTAATGTGGAGTTCACGAGTCCTAGCAGATAAGGCCTTCAGCTCGTGGTTTGTGATAGTTTTGGATCTGGTATTAAATTACAAATATATATATTGATTTTGTTATAACTATTTTTTTATTTTAAAAATCCCTATTACTCCCCGCCTGGTTACCTTGTTTAACCAAAAACCAGCACATTCATTTTTTGGGGGGTGGGCTTTGTTACTAAGCTGCACATTTGAATTGTGAATTCCGGACATGTTTGGCTGTACCTATTGATTTATCTGCCCCGAGAACATATATTTTCCATTTACGTATGGCCCCGCCATGAATGAAACTTTTGCAATTTCAAATAATCGCCAGCGCCCAATAATGAGGCCGGAGAGGGCGCGTTTGTTGGCCAACACACGCACGCATGGCCAAGAGCGAGCACCGAGTGGGTGGTGGTGCGGGGTGAGTTTTTGGGGCTTCAGTTTGGAACCCGCCAAGGAATGGCAGCATCCGAAGAAGTAACCACACCACAAAGAGGGGTAAAAGAAAAACTTTCTTATTGCCAAACTGCCAAACTCAGAGGGCTGCTGTTGCCACACCCACATCCACGTCCGCACAACCCACCCCACCTCCTCCCCACCAGAATCTTGGGTCTGAGGGCCTTGAGAAGAAGCAGGAGCAGCAGCAGCAGTAGAAGAAGAAGCCAAGACGACGCGGCGATAGCATGAGGGATTACAGCGCGTGATTTATATGGGATTCCGAAGAAATATGGGCGAAATGTGTCGGCAATTTTTATTGGACATTTTAAAAAGGCGAGTAAGATGTTCCTCCTAATGTTGTTGCTGGCTCCTGGGAATACGGAATATAAGGAACTGCGGCAAAAGCACACAGAGAAGAAAAATAAGTTCTTATTAAATTGGTTAAGGAAAAGGTTTAAAAAATGCTCATTTAAAAATATACTTACATACATAGTCTTTACTCCTTTGTATTAGCCAACAATATAATCCTTCAGGATATATCTACAGAAGTCGATAACTCAATACATATTATCGAAAAATATCGAAAACAATTTTATTAAATTGATCTGTCTTTGATTATATTTGTACCACCGCACTAAGATATGGATTTATTTATCGACATTATTTATATATCGATTTTTTCAGCCATCTTTAGTATTTAGCATTTAAAATAAATATTTTTCGTAAATATGTACATACAAGTATATAAAGTCAAAGGCTCCACAATCCAGTACTTCTTACATGATATATTTAGTTAAGTATTTAAACTAGATTTAATATTGATAAACCCAAAAATAAAAAATAAAAAAATGTATATATTTTTTTTATAGATAATTCAATGTTTTCATAGTGTATCTTCTTTAGAAACCAAGGGGAATTCGAGCGGTGGGCGGACTTTGGAAAACCCTGGCCGCACACATTTTCCGCGGCAGCTGCTCCCTGAGAAATTTTCCCCACTTGATTTCGTGCGTAGTTAGTAAGGAAGTCGCGTTCATTCGTTCGCAGCTCTAACGAGCCCCGGCGAATATTTATGATCAGCCTGGGCTCACCGCCCCCTTCAACCTGCACCTCCTCCACGCCCTTCCCATGAAAGAATAACAACAACAACAGCAAGTTCAGGGAGATGGTTCGGCCAAAAGTTTACCGAACAGCTTTTTTGGCATTTTCAGCGGTTTTGCATTAATTTAAATTTTGAATGCAAATGAGCCAATTTCCCTGAGTGCAGGAGTGGTGAGTATAGCTAGGGCAACCCTTCAAAAGGACGTGGCCAGCCAATTGCCAGCTTGACAAATTGCACAAGGCCTACGCGGGTATATATCCCGAAGATATATCTTTCCTTTATTTCACCCTCCGATCTCTGGGAGTGCGAACCGACTTGGTGTCAGCCTCTGCAATTGTTAAAGCGTCACTTAATTTAATCGCCGAACTTGGAGGCAGGCAATTGTTTAAAATAAATATTTTCGGGCTGCCCTTGAAAATATATGCAACCCGGGGCACGTTGTAATGGAAATTAATTAGGCAAGTTGTCTCTCTTTGTCGGCTCCCCCGACAATGGCAGCGATGACTGCGAATATTGCCTTCCCTATATCATTTTTAATTTAGTGGGCGCCCCCTCTCTGGGACACATTATTTAATTTATATCCACCGATGTGTGAATTAACGAGCAGTAGTCTGGCTGAGTTTATGGCTATAAATGAACTGTGATGTTCGCAAAGGTTTTGCTAAGCAGGCGGAGTAAGAAATATGCGGAAATAATGGATTAACCGGGAATTTTTTAAAGGGTTTAAGGGATTACGATATTCCAAAAATCCTATTAGTTGTCTTAACGCAATATTAATACGTTTTTTTATATTTATTTACAAGTTTGAGAAGATGCTTTCTTTATAAAAAAAAAGAAAGAACTAATTTAGAACTGTAACAATTTACATTTTGTATGTTTTGTTTTTGGGAAAACTATTTTTCTTGTTTCCTTTCCGCTTCTGACAAATTCACAAATTATGAGAATACTTGAGAAAACTTTGCGAAACCCAAATAGTTACGTACAGCAAACCCTTTCCTTGGCTCTGTAAATCAAAAGTGCTTGTAGACCGCAAGCTGAGCTGAGCTCGGGAAAGCTAGACTCAGCTGAGACTGAGGGGAAAGGAAAAACTATTGGCGTCATCGTGTTGTCGTTGGCGAGGCATTCATCTTCCTCGCGCCGGAAGCGACAGTGGAAAACTCAGCAGCAATGGAAAACTCGGGAGCAGCCAGCAAAAAAAATCAGCTTAAAGGACAACTAAATACTCAGTAAGAAATTATAGTTTATAGTTATAGTTTAACAAATTAAAAAAATAATTCTTAGGGTTAAAAAAAAATTATATGAAAGTTGAATAAGTAAATAAATAAGTTGAGTAATTTAAAAAAAAAACCAACTACCACTAAAAAAATCTATAAAACCCTAAGAAACCTCATTTTATTTTCCATCTTTAAATTATTAATTATTATTATTATTAAAATTTTAACTATAAAGTTGTATTTTATTTGTTGTTATTTTATCAATTAAAGAATGGTGTATTTTCATCTAATATTAATATATTCAAGTTAAGGAAGTGATATAAAAATAAATAATTGTTGTTTACTCTTAAAATATCAATACTTTGCTTTAACACAATATACAATATATAAAAAGAAAGCAATTTATTATTATATATTTTAATAAACCCTAATATAATACTTTTTTTAATATAAATCTTTATTTCAAATAAATTCAAACCTTAATTATTTATTTTATTAATGCTGAAATAATTTCCGTGTAGGACCCTTCCAGCTTTGGAGCAACAGTGGACAGAGGATGTTTTTCACCACGCCTGGAAATTTAAATAAAAAACGAATTTCTCAATTCGCTGCAGTTGCGGCTTGTTTGCAGATTGAATGGAGTGCTTCCGACATCCGGCTGCACATCTTCCTTCTTTTTTTTTGCCATCGCTGCACTTTCGTCTTGAGATCTGCAATGGCACTGCGAAAAAGTTGACTAACCAATCTTCTCCCTCGGCTGCTGGGTCTCTTTGACTCACATGTGACCCGGCCAAGTTTCGCCCATGCTTCAACTTTTTCTGGGCTCCTCTTTTTGGTCGGTCGGTCGGTGGAACAAGGAGCGGTACAGCGGCTCTGGATGCAGCCAAGATGGGAAGGACGATACACAAAGGCCCGCAGGATTCGCCTTGAAGGCTCTGACCGAACCGCAGACACTTTGTCTGGTTGCCGGCCATAAATCTAAGGTCCGCGTCCTGTCCTCCGCCATCCTGCACCGTTTGGCGCTCCTGCAGCACCTCCTGCTGCTGTGGAGCCAGGGATATAGAAAATGAAATAATTTTTGAAACATCAAAGTGTTGCGCGTTTACAGCGCACCAGCTGAGAGTAATGACTCTGTATCTGTTGTTTTATTTTTTCGGGAGGGTTTTTTTTCCGTCCTTCAGCTGGCGGGTGTTTAAGCCTTAAAGCTGAGCCTTTGAGTCCTGCAGGAAGTATATTAGCAGACGAAACGGAAACGTATGCTCGCTGATCGCATATTCCGACTGCCGCTGGCCAACACCTTCGCCTTGAGTTCTGTCGGAAAACACCATCCTAGCGACTCCGTCCGGCAGCTGGCGCCTGGTATCCTTGGTATCCTTGGCCCGGGGCCAGGGACATGGCGCAGGATGCGCTCTTAATTTATGGCATCGAACTTTTATTGGGCAAATTTCGGTTCATCTCCATGCGTGTATTAAGACTAATGGCCGGGCTCTGCCGGAAGTCCTTCATTGACAAAGACAGTAACGGAGGATACTCCGAAGACAACATCTTTGGCATACATACATACATACATACATACATATGTGTTTGGATTTGTGTAAGGAAATATGCTGCAGAATGCCGACAACGCATTTTGCATTGCATGCTTTTAGGCTTTCGGCTAAAGATCGGAAAATTTATGGTAGCCTGTTATTATTTTTTATTTTAATTATATTATCTATTGTTAACTTACCGTTACGTAACCAACAATTCGCTTGTAAATATATTAAACAAAAATAAAACCATACCTTTTAGGTTTAAACTTAAATATTTAATTGAAAACAGGAGAACAAACAAGCATACCGCGAATATCGTATTTTAACAATTATGAAACTTCATTAAATTCTGGCATTTATCATGGACGAGTTTTTCAAAAATTGGAAACGGCAAACGGAATTGCACAATTCGAGCCTATAAAAATTGTGGTCAAAGTAAATCATTTAGTCGACTAACAAAGTTTCTCATTTTAACAAAATATATTGCATACACTTACACATACACAACAACTTTAGCTCCAATGCAATGACAATTTGTAACAATTTAAACACACTTTTTAAAAAATTAATATACAAAAATTTAGCATCCATTAAGGAATCCTTAAAAATTCGAAATGACAATTGATAAACAAAATGTTGAAAATAGGAAGAAAAGAGATCTCC
>VNJT01014230.1:0-12628 GCA_008042655.1 Drosophila burlai
GCTGTCGCCTTCGGCGGTGTTGTGCCCATTGCCATTAACTCGATTAAGCACCAGAGTTGGTGGATTTATTTGGATGCAGTTCCTTCGCCATGGGTCCTCATCCCCTGCCCCTTGAAGCCCTCAAGTGGCAGCGCCTGTTGCTGTCACTTCGGTCCCGGTGCGCTCAGAAGTAGGCAACGTTCCTGACACCTTTGCCGGAAACGAATTAAAAAGAGGAGGAGAAGCCGCTGATCCTTGGGGTGTCTGTTTTAAATTCATTTGAGATTTTGCTTTATTTAAAATTAATAAATATAAATTATTAATTAATTTTATTATTATTATTATTATCAAAGAACTTACACTTTAGTTAAAATCCCAGTTTTAAGGCTACACAGATAGAAAAATTAATCTCAAATGGAACGATTTCGGCCCAAGACCGGATTTTCTTAATCGAAGTATGAACGCACTTAATATTTTTGTCATTTAATCCCGAAACGGGATTAATTCAAGCATTTTTAGGCTTATTTTGCCATTTTAATCCCAAAACGGGATCGATTTAACCATTTAACCCCGAATTGTACTTAAAAATTTTAAGATTAAGATAAGATTGGGTTGATTTCAAGATTCTTTTCTATCTGTGTAGGTGTATAATAATTTCAATAGAAATTTAATCACTGCATTTCTCGGACTATAAAAACATTTATATCAAAAACTAGTCATAAATGCTTCACTGATTTCTTTAAATATTTATTTTCTATACAAGTTCTTCACTATTAATAATAATTTCCTCTTGGGCATCTCTGAATCCTCTACTGCGAAAAATCCATTAAATTCTTTTCGTTTGCTCACTTAAGTTTCTACAAAAGTAAAGTCGCATCCTTCTCTGTTATATATTTTCCATGCATTTAATGCTAACTAGATTTTCCGCAGCTCGTTAGGGCACATTTCGCCGCAGTCTGTAGTCTGTAGTGGTTTTCTTCCCCAAGACCAAAGCCTTACTAATTATTAGTAACGACGCCAACTCCGGCGCGGGCACCCCTGCTGCCTGCACTTTAATACAAATTTAATTGAGTAGTCGTTGATGGGACTCATCACCCGCCTGCAGACTGTCACCCACAGAAGCGGGGGCGTTGGCTTGGCTCCGTCACGGAAACATGAAATATTCATAATAATTTTAGAATATTTTCGGGGGTGGCTCGTCCTCGGTTTGGCTTTGTTCGGGGAATCCGGATGGGGTTGGGGCGCGAGTGTGGGATGTTGGGTCTGGGATGATTGGGCCTTCTGCTGAGTTGGCGCGTTTTATTGTCTGCGAAATGCCCTCGATTGTTGTGCGTTTTGTTTATCGAGCAGCAGGCAGTCTATACAGTATATACTGCCAGTCAGCAGGAACGCAATCCGGTGGTCGAGCAACAAGTTAAGGGCTTAGTTGAGAATGGAAGGGCACACAAGCGGGCTCCGAATTCCAACTAAACTAATTGGGTGAAAGTGCATAGATGCTCAGCGCCTAGCGAGAGCAAATAGAATAAAATCGATGGGCGGCCAGCGCCCCACCACCACTTCCATTTCCACTCCCATTCCAATCCATTCTAAGTGCATCAATAAATGTCGGGACTCGAACTCACTTAAGCCGGGCGGAGATGTCCTTGCTGGGAGGAAGGACAGGCAAATCAAACAGGGCAACAAACACGCATATATTTGCCAGGCGAAAACTGTAATGGAACTGGGAATCGAAGGCAAACAGACTAGAGCCGAGGAAGACGGCCTCGATACACTGCTGTCGTGGGGGTGGCAGAAGGACACGACACATCCCTGGGTAACCAGCAGATATACACATTTGATGCACTGTTGACACAGAGACATTCAATTAGTTTTGGCTCATTAGAGGCTGCACCAGTTGCTGCTAAGGAGCTCGGACCTCGGACCTCGACCCAGCGACCCGTCGACCCGTCGACAGCCTCGGTTCAAGGGTATTATTTCCTAAGTGCTTAGCCGTGTCTAATGCGGATTGCGTGGCCTCCGTTGACATTCATTAGACGGCGACCTTTCCACTTCAGCGGCTAGAGCCGACTAGCCCACTAACTGAGTGATTGACTCGCCGCCCGCCACTTGTCCCAGTTGCGGTGGATCGATCCTCCTCAACCCCCAGCGCCCTCAAGAAGCTCGAGCTCGTGCCTCTCTTTCCCATGATTTATACTATATCCCGCCGTGTCGACAGATACAGATTCATCTGGGCAAACACTCGCTGTTGCTGCTGCTGCTACTGCTGCTGACTGCCGACGACGACGACAGCCCCCTTGGGATTGGCATACTTAGACTTCAAGTTGATTATTAATATTCCCAGGAGTCGGTCGTAGAAGCGAGATGAGATGCAGCAACTGTAGGATATGTAATCATCGGAAAATCCACATGATTATAAAAGCAAGCCGATGCAAGCCGAGGAAATCAGAGGGTGCCTTACCCTAGTAAACATTATTTCAAGTGCACAAGGGAAGTGTGCATTTACCCAAGACTTTCAATAATTGTAGCGAATGGTGAAGGCATCGAAATACCTCAACTACTGCCTTTTGATATTCACTGTTCGTCTTAATTGCCCAACCACAGCAATTAACATCTCTGTGCCAAGGCTTCGCTTCGATTCCCACAGAGATGCGCCACCAGAGGCACTCAGATTGAAGCCCAAAAGAGTCGCTAATTGGCTAAAAGCTTTAAGTCGCCGCAAAAAGTTGCAGCCACCTAGAAATCCATTCGCCGCGGAGGGGCTGAGAAGGGGCCAAGAGCCCGAGGAGGGGGCATGAGACGTGTGTAATGCCTCGGTTCGCTGCATTAGCCATAAATCTTCATCAACGCTCGCTCCCCTCATAAATAATGCGAGTATGCGAAAATGAGAAATGTTTTTGGTTTGGTTTTGTCGCCGTTCGTTCGTTTTTTGCCTTTATTTTAATGATTTTAATAGTGGCGGTGGAATCCGGGCCAAGGGTCCGAGGCAGGCCCACCCGTTGCATTTTCTGGCTGGTCACACATTAATCTCTATGCACACATTGTTAACGAACGTGCAAACTGGAGGCGTGTCCCGCATCGGGCAATCACAGGGCTGGCTATCGGTATGTTTGATTTCCTTATTACCAGGACAGAGCAGCAAGGACAGAACTGTGGAACTATAACAACAAGCGATACGAGAGGCGGGACGACTGCATGTTGTCTCCCTTTTACCATTACCATAATGGAAATACTGAAACGGCCTCCAATATGACATTCATTTTGTTTCCATTCTTTTCAGGCAGCTTACGTTCCGTATGCTAGATATACATGTAGTTTGACATGGTCAGGATCTCTCCTTTAACGCTTTTTTTCTCCATCTTACTCTCGTTCTCGGTCGCCATCGCCACCCGCCACCCGCAGGGATCCACCCATCCTGCAGGCGCACAACGGAACGGACATCCTACTGCGCTTACCCATGGGCAAAAGGATTAAGGACATTCGATGGCTGTCAGTGTGGTGCAGACGCTTCACGGTGAGTCCCAGCTCATTCCTCTTCCCTTTGGCAGCTCCTCTGGCGGACGGATGGGCGGCAAGGATGGCACGCGCCATCCTCGCAGATTTATGTGTGTATTTAGCCGGGCCAAGAGCCTTTTTTCGTAATTACATTTTTCGTAATTTAACTGCAGCTGCCTGCACAAGGATTCGAGCATTATGCTCTTGTCCGGTCCCGGTCCCGGTCCCGGTCTCGGCTATCGATTATCGTCTTAATGGCTTTTCAAAAGGGGGAAGTTATTTGGTTTCTGCTCCTAGGGTTTGCTCAAGAGTAAATTAAGGATTTGCCAGCATGATGGAATCCCGCCTGTGTCCACACTTTGATATATATACATACATATATGGATGTGGGTCAGCGCCGGCTTCCATTCGAGCTTTAGTTTTGGATTCTAATTACAGTGCTGAATATGCAAGTGCCCCCCACCGACCACCAGCACTGGCAATTATGTTTGCTTTGGCAACTTCGTCCGGCGAAAATTGCTTTTGTCCAAAAGGTTGCCAAAGGGGCACGAGCACGTGGGCACGAGAGTCGGCTCCGTCCGTCGAAATGCATTCCCCCGGATAAATTCCCCAAATGGCCACCGCTTCGGGTTCTAGTGCTGGGCGGGAATAAAAGATGGCGGCCGTAGTAAAATAAATTACAGCAGACATTTTTGATTAACTCAAGTGGTTGCATATAAATACACACTCATACACGCTCCCACACAGCCCCAACAGACACCGACACAGCCCCCTCACACGGACACTGGCTGTGTGTATCCGTGCGGCATACAGGGTGTCCCGTCCACGCTCCAGCTTGTGTGTGTGTGCGTGGGTGGGTGGGCGCCGCCTTCCATTGACTGACAGCCAAAAAACTTCTTGGGGGCTGCTCACGCACGCACACAGACGCCGCCCGGATTGGGGTTAGTTGGTGCCGCTGTGTGAGTGCGCCGTTTGTGGAGTTTGGAGCGCGCATGCCCGATTTTTTGTGGGCGGGCTGGGGAGCACGAGGGGGCTCCAGCCCCCGGATTCACACACACACACCCACACACATTATGTACATTATGTTTTGGGTATACAACAACAAAGCGGTTGTTTGCTTACTTAGAGTCGCCGCCCGCCGCGCGTCGCATGTAGATGTCAAGTAAAATGGCATCGCGTGGAATTGAGTCAAATATTGTTGTTTTTTGGCAGTCAACGAACCCAAATACCCTCTGTTTTTAATTAAAAAATTATTTTAAAAAATTAAAATATAAATCATGTATCCCAAGGCTTTCAATTTAAAGAAATTTGTGTCAGATTAAATATAGGCTAAGCATAGCCATATAGTGATGCTAGAAATAGCCAAGAATTTAAAATCAAATAAAAAATAGTCCCAATGAATGCTACAAATTATTAAAGGGTCACAATTTCCTTGTATGATTTTTGTGATCAAATGTTAAATATTATAAATAAACAAAATTAAATGTACCACTTTTTAGTATTCTTTCAAGCATAATTTCAAATGCTTGGAAACGCCACATAGAATTCAATTATCAGTTAGGACTGATACATTTATATTGAAATGTAATGCAAAAATAATTATTTATATTAAAAACTAATTTAGCAAAAAAGCTAAAAGATAATTGTACTCTTCTGACTCGGGAATACTACTTTAGTTCAAAACAAAAACCCACCATAAAATTAACGAATCAAATCAAATTATTTACTAACTTGCTTTAAATAAATTTTTCTGAAAGGGTATTCGTTCACTTCGCTCAAATCAGGCCAGCTGAGATATGTGTGATGTAGAAAGTAGAAAAGTATGATGTAGCCGGTAGTAAATCCCTGTCACATGCCACGCCTTGAACCTTTAAATAAAACTGAACAATGTGCTTAAAGGACACTTTATTGTCCTCTGCGCGATACAAAAGCAAACGATGATGACCTTACCCTGTCTTCCAGGTCGACTTTGGCGAGGTGTTCATTCCTCCCAACCTGGATGTGCCCAAGCCGCGCGTCCTGCCCGAGTTCAAGCGCCTGGCCCACGGACTCCGTTCGAGCAACATCAGCGTGCTGGACGCCAGGACGTTCTACATGTGAGATTCATTGCACCGTAAATATTTTTCTATGGATTGACCATGTTTCTCCTCCCCTTTCAGACCCAACCTGCACTACGACGGAGCCGGACCCGATGCCTACTTCTGGGTGGGCAACGGCAGTGAACCGAACATCATGGGCATAAAGGTTGGCGATGCTTAGATTTCATTGAAGAAGGGTTCAGGTAACTCAGTTGGTTGGCTTTTTCTACAGGTGCCGAACGAGGTTGGGTCCCTGGAACCGTTGCGTGGCTATCAGGGCGAGGACATTGAGATCCAGCTGCCGGCCAACCTCACCGTCTACGACATCGACTGGCTGGCCGTGTGGTGCGTGGAATACCGGCACAACTTCGGACATGTCTATATTCCGCGGGACCTGGACGTTCCGCCGGCCTTGGGCCAGACCAAGATCACGGTAAGTGCGGACCCCGGAGACGGGTTAGATTGTTCCGGACCACGCCCCGCTCCATATGCTAGCATTTGTTCATTTGCATAAAACTCATAATATATATCTCTTTGACCTATGCGCGCCGCATTAGCCATTATGGTGGTATTCACCCGTGAGTACTAGATTTAGCCCCATGCATGACCCGTTCCTTGGCCAGGCACCGTCGCTAATACCTCCATCTCTCCATTCCAGACCACGACCACGCCGCGGCCGGCCGTGTACAGCAACTGCCGCGAGATCCTGCCCAATCGGCTGCAGGTGAAGTGGGAGCTCCAGGGCGAGCACCTGCAGGTGGAACTCTTCGGACGCATCGCCGAGAACCAGTACATGGCCTTCGGTCTGTCCGGGGCGAACGGTCGCACCCAGATGGCCCAGTCCGACGTGGTGGTGGCCTTCTACGACACCAATGCTCGTGTCTTCCGGGCTGAGGACTACTTCATCTCAGATTTGTCCCAGTGCGATGGGCAGAGAGGCGCCTGTCCCGATGAGCGGATCGGGGCCCGCAACGATGTGATAGTTGGTAAGTGGCCGGAGTCCTTGGGTTCATATTTACATCCTAATTAACTCCTAACCCGTCCAGTGAGCGGTGACAGGAAGAACGGGGTCACCAGCATCCGATACAAGCGCCTGCTGCAGACCAACGAGGCCATCTACGATGCTCCGATTCCCATCGATCGCGAGGTCTCCGTGATCGCTGCCATCGGACCCCTCAACGCACGAAAGGAGGCCAACGCCCACTCGCACACCGCCAGTGACCACAACCAGGACGACATTCACATCAACTTTGGGGCTAGGGTAGGTGCAAAGTCCAGAGGCAAAGATACTATTGATTACTTGATGTTGCTCCTTCAGAACGACCACTCCTGCAAGAGTTCGCTGTACGACGTGAAGGACGAGACCGGACCCAAGCCATGGCCCACGCGCAAGATCGAGGGCGTCAGGAAGTTCCGGGCCAGCATTGGACCCACGGGTGGCAAACGCGGCTACACGCCCATCACCGGAGTGCCCTCGTGGGGCATTGCCTGGTACGTGAACGACCTGCTGATCCCCGAGATCACTGTGGAGCGTGGCCAGACCTACGAGTTCATCATCGAGGGCGGCAATGATCCCTCAATGCCAGCCAGGTGAGCCTTACAAGACAGAATCATCATGAAGGGTATGATGATTAATGAACATTGACAGATATCATCCGTTTTACATCACGGACTCCCCGGAGGGCGGACTTGGCCAGAAGGTCGGTCTGGATGCCCGCAAACAGAAGGCCTACGCTGGCGTGGAGTACGACGAGGATGGCGATGCTATACCAACTGGAGGTGAGTCCAGATCAGTGATTTATTTGCCACATTACCAACTTTGACGCTCCAATAGGTGGTCGCTACTGCGAGTGGGAGCATCAAACCGTTGACCGGTCGCTGGAGATTGAAACCTTTGAGGAATACATGAAGACACTGGTGTACAAGTGCGAGGACGGCGAGCCGGGCTATCTCAACTGGACGGTGCCCATGGATGCTCCGGACCAGCTGTACTACCAGGTGAGTGTGTCTTGCTAGCCTGGCGTGTGTTCATCAGCATTAATCCTTCCACCTTTCTCCACCGATTCAGTGCTTTACGCACAACAATCTAGGCTGGAAGATCAACGTCGTCGACATGGGAGCCTCTGGTGCATCCAGCATCAGCATTAATCTTATTGTTTTCAACGGTCTTGCCACAGTTCTTGGCCTGGTTGCGACACGCCTGCTACTGGCTGGCCATGTGCTTGCCTGATAGTGCTCTGGCCTTGGCCAGTAAATTGGTTTAAATTGTAGTTTTAATTAGAGGCCATCGACAGACTAGGTCCCCGGGCATCATCCGAGCACATATCCAGCTCCCTGCATATCCCTATCCGCTTCTCGCGACGAATTTATGTTTCAACCCCATTAAAATGATGCCTGCCGGACCTGTCGTCTGTGTGTCTGTCGAGGGTCGAGGTTCGGGCCAGTAGTAGACTCGGGCGACTTTCACAACCAGGCTAATATCATCTGACAAAAACATATCTTGACAATAATTCGTAAGATGTAAAAGTGTTTGAAAATTGTGTGTGCATGCGTGAGAGGGCCCACTGTACACCGTACAGGGTGCAGTGGCCGACGAATGGGTGTGGGGCCACCGCCGGAAACAATATATGTATGCGGTTGGTGGCAGTAGACTTTTGGCGGCGAGGCGCGATGACTTTTTGTACATTTTACGAGTATGGAATTATACTTTTTTACATGTATACTTACTCAATTTACTTATACATACATCTATGTACATCTCTAGCGCAGTACAATGTAATTTTCTAGCAACTACAAATGAAAATCCCTACGCTACATGCCTAGAGAGATCCAACATGGTTCTACGCCAAGTGTAAGCCGACAATAATATATGTGGTGGCACTGCGACAATAAACGAGCAAACGCTAATAATAATTATAATGCAAATGATGTGAACGAACACAATAAATACTTACGTTTAAGCATTGTACAATAACAAACACACTTTTGAGGAGGAAGAAGGTTTAGAAAGTGCGGAATCAGAGGCAATTTGTATGACAATAATAATATCTACAGATTTGTGAATTTTGAGAACGGCCTCGTTGACGGACAATACAATACTTTTACACAATTTGAATGTACTAAGAAACGCTAATTGATAATTGATAATACCAGAAGAAACATATGTTATTTAATGCTACTGACACTAACTACTGTGGTGCTTCTTGTAACGATCTTAGACGAAATGTAAATCACGCTCTCAGTGCGGCTTTTGTTATCGACGGACGACGAGCTGATGGTTTTCTTGAAACTTTTTTAACTATATTTGCGTAATTGGTGTTTTTACATAAGCATGATATATATGTGTATTCGTACGTGTTTACAATAAGCGATATGTTAATATCAAGCAACTAAGATGTACGACAATAAAGAGAGAGCATAGAGGATAGCTGAGGGAAATCGAATATCTAATATTATGAAATCAGATAAATATGCATGTATGGTAAATCGTTTGATAGTTCTACGCATTAATTTTTTACCTTGGCTCGCAGTAAGCAGTTAAACCTAATGTCGGAATCATTCGATGAGCTACATAGTTCTAAACAATGGACGTACTTTCCATAAGCTATAGATGTATAAAAGAGCAAGGTCCTTGGAGTTTGTTAAGTTTCTGTTGTTGCGTTGAGTTCTGTTGAGGCTTCTCCCTTGTTTCCTCTCCCTCTATAAGGATATTTACTAATATTAAGGACAACTGTACATTTCCGGGGTAACAAAGATATAGAAAAATGTGTAAAGAGGTCTTCACTATGGAGAGTTTTGATATTGTAACTTGTGGAGATCCCGAGGGGGAGCAAGTCAAATTTAGTTTTGTATAGATTAATGCAGCTAAGCGCACAAGAGTCCAGAGGAAATGAAAACGAATCGAAGAGCAAATGATTAATAAGTAAATAAATTCACAAACATTTATATTCAATTGATATACATATACATACAACTGCATAAGAACATATTTACATTAAACAAGAGGCAAGAATATTGCATTCAAAGAATATCCCAATATTAAGAAATTTCCATGTCGATTATAACTTAACATCTCTCGTACTTAGATAGCAACATTTTTCTGCATTACCTAAGCAAAGTACATTTCATTACGAATAAAATAAATCAAACTCGAAATCAAAAGCAACTTGCATTGAAATCTCCAACTTAATAATTAGATATGTATGTATGTATGCATGGCGGAGGACGCAGAGGGAAACTATCCATTTTTAAATGTTAATATATAGATCGTATCAGATCCAAGAAACTCCAATCCGATTGACAAAAACAAGCGGTACAGAATTGAAAGATTGATGTCAATAAGCAGCTTCACAGACAAAATCAAAACTGCTATAAAAAGAAACACAAAGTCGAAATAAAAACAAATATTCTATAAATACATTTTCGAAAACAAAAACACGTTGCTTTTATTTTTGGGGAATCTCTCAATAAAACTTCCCACATGCTATCTTTTCCTATTTTAATTTCATATTTATTATCAATGTCGGGACGGCGCGAACGCCATTCCCGGCTACCAAAAATTACACGCACGAGTTATTCACATTAGGAATAATCGCAGAGGTCAACTCAGCCGAGGTGCAATGGCCAAGCCTCACTCCGGAGGAACCGCCTTCGTGATCACGGTTAACCTCTACGCCAGGTAAGTATGCTTTCCCCTGCTCGGCGGCAGGGTTTCCATGCCGGCGCTGCCAGAGGCAGTTGGGAATTATATGTCGCTGGTGGCGGCGAGAAAGCACCCCGTAAGTATGCCTGGCAAAATGCTCTAGCCCTGCGCAGTTTCCCCCCAACTTGAGATTTGCCAGCTGTTCCACGCTGCGGCTTCCAGCAAATAAATGTTTGTTTTACACAAATATTATAGCATTAAAAGGTATTTTATATTGCTTGCCGGTGTGTAAATATTCTGACTTTATAATATACATAGTTTTCATAGGGAAACGCTTACTGTAAGAGGGAAATGGGGAGGCATTGAGCTTGGTATTTATATAATATGTAACTCTGGAGCGTTGCTAAATATTCTTTTAGATTAAATTGAAATTTTATTGGTTTTATATTTTTTTTTGGGATGCATTTTTTTGTTCTTACATTTTTAGGATTTTCAATAAGTTCCAGAAGCCATTTTCATTTAACAGTCAGCTCGCCCTGAATTAAAAAATGAGATATATATATCTGATATTATGATAATTTCCTCCTGAAAATCAATAAACCTACTCAAAAAATTTACAATTATTCCCAAGTTCCGAATTTATTGTTTAACTTCGTCTCGCCGAAGTTTGTATACCCTTGCAGATTACATGTGGATCATTATAAATTAGCCCAATTTGATAAAATGACATGAAAAACTTACAGGAATTATATAAAACATTTATTCATAACAAAAAATTCGGTTTAACGTTTACCTATCATTACAAATTTAATTACTGTTTTACAGTTACAGTTTTACATTCTCAGTTTTGCATTTCCTCTACATTTAACGATCGTTTCTATGGCAGCTATATAAAATAATCATCCGATTTACATAAAATTAAAAACATAATTTTAAAATAAAATAAAAATGTTAAAAAATAGCGAAATTAAAATGTGTAGTGGTCCGATTTTTCTGCCGTGTCTCCGTTCGAGGACCCAGCACAGAT
The DNA here is from genome assembly GCA_008042655.1 of Drosophila burlai. Lineage (NCBI taxonomy): Eukaryota > Metazoa > Arthropoda > Insecta > Diptera > Drosophilidae > Drosophila > Drosophila burlai. Next base: position 11,219 of record VNJT01014230.1, read on the forward strand.
CTGACTTGAAGTTATATTGTTGCACCTCCTCCGATCGTAGCGATCGAGTGTGTCTCCCTGAAGAATGTCACTTATGTTGGCTGGCTGCCTTCTTCCCCAGCCATATGCATAGAACTTGGAAGGTTTTTCCACAGATCGGATGGATTTGTGCTGCGGATTGGAAAACAGAGATAAGGTCCATCTTAGGCGATCATCCAGTTAACACTTACCAGTATACACCTAAGTGAATACACAGGGGATACTCCAGCGAAACGTTCCAGCACGATATTGGCCTGCTTAAACTACCACTCGATATTACCTCTAATAACGAGTGGTAGTTTAAGCAGGCCAATACCGTACTGGAACGTTTCGCTAGAGTATCCGCTGTGAATCTCCGCTTGGCTAACACTGTATTCTACGGCAGCGATAAGTTATATGCTCCCAGCTTCACGAATCTGTGGACATAATTATTATACAATGTTATTATAAATATGTTATGTATATAGTGTGTTCAAAGTATGCTTACAATCTGCATTGACCTTCAATGCGATGAGCGGCGGTCAACACAAAACCTGACAAGAAATAAATCAAATTAATTTTGAGCTGACGTGTTATTTATATGTATTTGATAATAAAGTGCCGCCACATAGAAATTGTGTTTCATTGAATCAGAAGCCCAAAGATCCCACTCACCAATAATTACGTCTGGATCGTTCAGTCAGCTCGAAGAAACTGAATCACAATGTGCGATTGAACGAACAGGAAGTGTACAGAAGCGACTTATCAGCATCAGAAAATTTGGCGTTTCTGATTCTCAAAAAAATTGTAGTGTCTACCCATTGGTGCGTACAACAGATAATAATGTTGTCGTCAAGGAACCTTTAGCATTCCTAGTCAAGGCTATAGCTTATTGATAACGAAGTTCGAAAATAATACAAAAAGGTCATGACTTAAATTATAAGAAAAACAGTTGAAAACTGTTTAAGTTACATATAATTTTGATGCTGATCAAGAATATTAATACTTTATTGGGTCAAAAATGTCTCCTTTACTGCGTTGCAAACTTATTCATGATTATTAAAATAACATCTGTAAAATGATCAAGATAGCCATAATTTGGGCTGGAAAGGTGGCAGGTCCAGAATAAAATATAGCAGATATATAGAAAACTAAGTCCCGCAATTTAAGGAACCTTCCCTGAAATGTAAGGTTTATACATTAATGTTTTAAGATACGGAATATGTAATTTAAACTCGTTACTAGCTATTCAATTAAAAACAATCGTTGTCTCAGACAAGATTAGAAGAAACAACAAAAAGAATATTCATCTCCCTTCTGATGATATTACATATTATCTACGAAGAAAAATTCCTTTTCCTCCTTACTGAATTAATTTCTAGATTGAAATCTATGTCCAGTATCCCACAGTTA
>VNJT01014235.1:0-18244 GCA_008042655.1 Drosophila burlai
AAATCGGATAACTAATTCAAATCTTTAAATCTTTTAGTCCACGGAATCGCGCGATGGTTCGATGCGTTCGGGCGGCGGAGCCGTGCCCAAGTCCCACAACTTTGGCAACTATGGGGGACCACCCAGTTCCGGGGGTCCCGGTAACAACTCCCTGCCGCGCGGTGATTCCACAAACTCGAACAAGAGCGGACGCGGCTTCGTCAAGCAGGACTCCACTGGCAGCACCTCGACACCCTGGCGGCTGTCACCTTCCAGCAGTGGGTGAGTGTTCTCTGAGAGCCCAACGCTTGTTGTTATTAGTTTAAATGTTAAACCGGAACCACTAGGTCTAGAGAAAAGGTTAATAATTTATTTATTTTGATTTTAATTCGAGTTTTAAAACAATTTTGTACTTTTTACTCTAATCTTATGGTTTTTGCTCTCAATAAGTTGTTGCTCAATTGAGAACATGATGAAACATGGTGATCGAAATCATATTTTTTCGATATGTTATCGAGAGAGATATATTTGTCGATAAATCATTAAATAGAGATACATTTATCGATGTATCATTAAACTTCTTTTTATCGTTATTATCGATATGTGTACATCTATTATCAGAAATTCTTTGCCTGTCTTTATTGATTATAAATAAATTCAATCTTTTTCCGATATGATATTTTTTCGATATGATATTGAGAGTGATATATTTTCCGATAAATCATTAAATAGAGATATATTTATCGATATATCATTAAACTTCTTTTTATCGTTATTATCGATATGTGTACATCTATTAACAGAAATTCGTTGCCTGTCTTTATTGATTATAAATAAATTCAATCTTTTTCCGATATGATATTTTTTTGATATGATATTGAGAGTGATATATTTTCCGATAAATCATTAAATAGAGATATATTTATCGATATATCATTAAATTTCTTTTTATCGTTATTATCGATATGTGTACATCTATTAACAGAAACTCGTTGCCTGTCTTTATTGATTATAAATAAATGCAATCTTTTTCCGATATGATATCTTTTCGATATGATATTTAGAGTGATATATTTTTCGATATATCAAACTTTTTATCGAAATTATCGATATGTTTACATCCATTACCATAAATTCTTTGCCTTTCTTTATTGATTATAAATAAATTCAATCTTATTCCTTTTTTTTTAATAATTTTAAAAACTAAAATCAATAATTTAAATTTTTTAAAAGTTTTTATTTAATTTTTATCTGTTTTTTCTTAAATAAATATTATTAAACATTACCTAGTGGAACCGGTTAACCAAAAGTAAATTTATGTTTAAACCATGTCCATGTACCCAAACTCAAAATCGCTCTCGCTCCCCATTTTATTTAAATTCAAAATAATTTAAAATTGAAAACTAAAAAATACGAAAAAAAAATACAAAAAACAAACCGGAACCAACCAAAATTTTTGTATGCCAATTCCCCGACAACAACAACAACAACAACAAACGAAACAACAATGAACCAACAACCAACATTTTAAACAATCCAACAACCGACTCCAACTCCAACCTCCCCAACCAACAACCAACTCCAGCTACAAGACTCGCACCCAATCCGTGCGCTCCGACTCCGTCACGCCCTCGCCCACGGGCTACGGCAGCGACAGGCAGACGCCGGAGCTGAACCATCCGCCTCCGCCCAGTCACAGTCACAGCCATGGCCATAGCAGTCACAGTCAGAGTCAGAGTCAGAGTCACAGTCATGGGCATGGCCATGGGCATGGGCACAACCACAGCCGGGTGTCCGTGGTTGGAGCACAGGCGGGCACAGCCGGCTCAACATCGCCGCCCCTGGGAATTGTGGGTGCCGCGTCCGGGTCGGCATCGGCATCGGCATCGTCGTCGTCGTCCAACTCCTCGGGGACATCGGGACTCGTCTGGGCCGTCACAGACATTTCGAATGTGCCAATTGGCAGCCTCCTCATTGATCCGCAAACCCTCCAACCAATTGTCAATGCAGACGGGTAATTTACAAAAACTAAACCAAAGCAAATTAAAACCACACAAACAATTAAATAAAAATATTATTAATAATATTAATAACAATATACAAAAATCGCTGCAAAATTGTTCGTATTTTTCCAAACAATTTCTACAAATGCTTTATTTATTTGTTCTTCGACTTACACATTCTAACTCGAGTAGAAAGAGCGACAAATGCGGCTTTAGGGCACAGTTATATATGTTATATAGTTCCGTATTCCCTTAACTTATCCTTATAAAAGTTATATTTAATATTAAATACAAAAATGTAGAAGTTCGTATTGGATTAAAACTATTTTTGAAAAGAGTTTAGAAATTTTCTCAGCGACAATCGCTGTAAATACAATTATAGTAAATATTCTAGGTGATCCAATTAATATCTCCTAATATCCAATGAGTCCAAAATTAAGTAGCAAACTCAATATTTGTTCAAAGGAAATAATTAAATTTAACATTTCCAAAAAGTAACTTTCAATATACCACAATTATGCAATTCTCAACCTTTTTTTGTTAAAATAATTGCTTGAAGCTTAATTAAATATTTAGCAAATATTAAAAAAAATATCCATATATAACTCTAGCTATGTTTATATATATATTATTTATTACAACTATTAATACGTTCTTATATATGTGAAATATGCAAAATTTTTAGCTTTTCATTTTTCGTGCCGACTTGTTGATGTTGTTTTTGTAAATTATCTGCCTAAACTTGAACTAAATTAACCGACACCCAAGTGCAACACCAACTGCTATCGAATAAATATCGATAATAACTATTCGCCTCTCACCTCTCAATCTCTCTCTATCTCTCGATCTGTGCCTCTATCTCTCACGCCACACCACCACACGAGACACACACACACACACGCATCTGGAATCCCCAAAATCCCCACTTGGAAATAGGGATGGCAGAAAAATCGATATGTTGATGCTAAAATCGATATATGTATATTAACATTGCGATATATGTGCAATAAATCGATATTCTCTTTGATATACCGAAATAATATCGAAGCAAATAAATGTTAAATGCATTATTGTTCGATATTTTTTAAAATTTGATATATCAAAGTTTACTATATGTTCCACCTACCTTTCCATTGCCACAATCAACTCACCTAGCTTGCCTTGCCTCCAGCGTTGATCGATAACTCGAAGAATGAATGTGTATCGTGTATCGTCTATCGCCAGTGTTGTCGTCTTATCCTAATTGTTGTTCGTTCAAATTGCATTTCGCATTGTATCAATCAATCAGTCGATCAATCCATTTGTTGTTGTTGTTTTTCGATTACTTTTATATATAATCCTAAATGTCTGTCGCTGTCGCTGCCGTCGCGTCGCCAATACACTGCAAAAAAATATACTATATATAAAAATAAATTATACAAAGAGCAAAAACTCTGGCAACTCTTGTCAGCAGCCGCTTGAGCCGACTGTACTTTCCTTTTATTCACTTTATAAAGCTGCGGTCAGAATAGAGAATTTTGAAGATAATTTGAAGATTTCTAATTTAAATAAAGAAGAAAAGCAAACAATAATTTTATATTCAATATTTTTACCGCCGCTCTATAATCTTTGTACTTACTTTTTGTCTATTCGAACGTTGCATGCTGCCGAGCGAGAAAATACTCACCAAAATGACACACTCAAAACCCTATTCAGTTGATCCCTCGCCCAGAGAAATTCAAGTCTATATCTCTGTGTAACCTTTGCAGTTCCATCTACCACTACGACCCGTCCAACCTGCCGCCCAACCAGGCGCTCCAGCACACGGGTGGCAATCAGTACCAGTCGCAGGGCAACCAGGGCAACTCCTCCTCCTCCGGTGGCTACAGCAACTATCGCAAATCGTCGCCGCATTTGCAGCAGCACCAACAACAACAGCAGCACCACCAGCAACAGTTGCAGCAACAGCAGCAGCAGCTGCCACCGCAGCAACAGCAGTATGTGACCACTGAGCTCTCCTGCAGTTCCACCGAGAGCTACGCGGAGGAGACCCAATCGCCGGGCATGGAGTGCTCCGAGGGATACGAGAGCTACGAGCAGCAGCCACAGCCACAGCAGCAGCAGCAGCAGCAGGATGGGGGCAGCGTCAAGGGCGACGATTGTGATAGCTTGGCCAGTGCCACGGCCTGCCTGAGCATTACCACCTCCACCTCCACGAAGAACTACGATCGCATCGAGGTGCAGAAGTACAAGAACCAGGCCACCAGTCCCAATATACCCGCCTGCTGTGCGTTGGGTGAGAAGCAGCTGGAGCTGGACGGAGCTGCCGGTGCTCTGCAGGAGCCCCAGGAGCAGGAGCCGCTGTCTGGACCCTCCTCTTCCGTCTCTGCATCCTCATCCGTGGGCACCACCGCCGAACTGCTGCCCGCCAGCCAGACGCCTCTGCCTCTGCCTCTGCCTCTGCAGCCTCTGCAGCCTCTCGTGGCTGCTGCTGGCACGCAGGTGAACTGCGACCTCCAGTCCGTCTCGCCCAGCTCCACGCCGTACAGCCAGTGCGAGGTAAAGACGCCCAGCCAGAGCCACGGACCCAGTGTGGCCGTCGTCGAGGAGCCCAAGACCACCACCTGGACGTATACGCAGAGCTATCAGGCGCCGGACGGATCCACCGTCTTTCACACCACCACAACGCCCAACGGGGCGGCGCCCTACTGCGCCACCACATATCAGCAGGGGGTGAGTCCAAGCGAAAGATCTCTCTTGATTTGTAAATCATAATTCAACGAATCTTCCCTCCTTACAGCCCGATGGCAGCATCTACGCTGTGCCGCAGGGCATGGTGTATGCCGCGTATCCCCAGCCCGGCGTGCCCGGTGCCGGCGGCGCCTCACAGCCGCTCTTCCAGCTGACGACCAGCAGCCATCCGCCCGCTCAGACGCTGTTTGCCTCACCGGAGGCCGGCGGCGAGCTGGCCGGCGGCACCTACATGATACCTGTCTTCGATCCGGCCCAGCAGCCGCGCGAGGGTCTCATCCCGGCGCAGGCCATCTATCAGGCTGGACCAGGAGGACCGGCGACGGCGGCCACGGTGATGCCGATGGCAACGGCTGCCGCATATCCCGCGGCTCAGTTCGCAACGGCAGCGGCACCCAATGGCGGGCCCATCTACCAGGCGCCGCTCATCTACTCCAGCGAACCCGGCGGCGGCGGCGCCCAGCTCCAGCAGCTGCCCATGGCCCCGTATCCGATCCAATACTCGTATCCGTATTACCACCCCATCTCGTACTATGTGCCCCAGCAGGCGGTGGCTGCCGCGCCCATGGTGGCGGCCACCCAGGCGCCAGTGCCACAGCAGGTGCAGCACACGCACCCGCACACGCACACGCCGGGAGCTGGGACAGCGGCTGGTCCCCCGGCGGTGGTGTCAGCACAACAGCACCACCAGCCGCATCAGCAGCACCACAGCCACCAGCATCAGCATCAGCATCAGCCGCAGCAGCAGCAACAAACGAGCAATGGCGGTGGTGCGGTGGTGAGCTCCTCCAGCGGCTACGGCGGTCGGGTTAAGCGCACGCCCGGCGGCGGATCCATTCACTACAATCCCAGCAGCTACCAGCCCAGTTCGGTGGGTCACCATGCCGGCGGCGGCGGCGGTGGTGCTGGTGGCCATCATGCGGCGGCCGGTTCCGCCCAGCTGATCGCTGCTCCGGCGGCCAGCACAACCACATATCATGCGCTGCCCACGCTGACGCTGGCCCACGGCGGCGGAGCGGCTGGCACGGATCTCAGTGGTGCGGCGGGAGCGGCCCATGTGTACGCGCTGCCCGCCCAACACGCCACCGCGCTGATCCCAACGAATATCTTCCCCTACGCGGCGGCAGCGGCGGCGGCAGCAGCAGCAGCGGCCGGCGGTCCAGGCGCTGGTCCCCCCACAGCTCCCCAGGTGGTGCAGCAGGCGCCACCACCACCGCAGGCAGGGCCACATCACGCCCTCATCACTGCGGCGCCCTTCTATCCGGCGGCCAGTGGAAGTGCCATGGATCAAGTGGCCTCGCAATCGGCGCCCAGCACGCCAGCGGCTCCGGGAAGACAGGCGCCGCTGTTCAGCACGCCTCCGGCGCATCCTGGCAACAACGGGAACAGCAGCGGCAGCAGCAGCAGTGCCGGAGGAGGCGGCGGCGGTGGAGGCTACCACAGCAACAGCTCCACGCCGCACTACTACCAGAGCCAAAGCAGCAACGAGGGCGGCGGCGGCGGTTACTCGCCGTACGAGAAGCGGAACAATGGAGGCGGCGGAGCGTCGGGAGCACAAACGGTGGGGGGAGTGCGCAAGCCCTATCATCCCGGCGGCTACAATCCTAGACACCACTCGGTGCCCCTGGGTGGCGGCGGCATGCCCTCCGGGGCCAAGACTCCGCTCCTCAACTCCAACAACGAGCCAACGCCGCGTGCCTCGCCGAGCAGCGTGACCCTGGGAGGAGGAGGAGGAGGAGGAGGTGGGGGTGCCGCCTCCTCGTCTGCCGGTGGAGCCGGCAGCGGCAGCACCACCACCTACCACCATCGCGGGCCACCGCCACCCCATGCAATGGGTGGCAAGCGCGAGAACAAGCCCAACCAGCTGCCGCTCATCAGTGGCCCGCCGCCGCCCAGCTATGCGACGAGCTCGAATCCCGGCAGCTATGAGACCAAGCCGCCCATCCGCCTGAATGCCGGCGCAGCCAGCTTCCGGAGCCAGAAGTCCATGAGCCAGAGCCAGGACTATCGGCGCAGCGTTTCCCAGCGCAACTCGCCCAGCGCCAATGGCGGCGGCAACGGCGGCAGCAGCCACGAGAGCAGCAACAACTCGCCCAACAGTATTGCTGGCAGCAATAGCAACAACAACAGTGCCGCCAACACGCCCAACGCGGCTCCACAGCCACCACAACCGACCCTGGTCACCACTCACTCCGGCGGCTATGTGGTCCTCGACCAGGCCACCGGAGCTGCCATGAATGCTGCCTCACCGCCTGCCATTTACCTAGGCAGTGCCGGCGGTGGCGGCGCTAGCGGTGGTGCTGCTGGGCCGGCGGCTGGCTCGAATGGCGGACCGCAACCAGGTGGCGGCGGCGGCGCCCGCTCGCACATTCCCACAGCCCAGCTGCATCACAGTGCTGCTGCTGCTGCCGCTGCCGCGGCCGCTGGCAGCCAGCAGGCCACTGCGGCGGTGCTGAGCGGCGTAGCCGCTGCAGCCGCCCTTGGCGGCTACAATCCAAATGGGGCGTCCGCCGGCGTGTACTTCAAGTACGGCCAGACGTACTTTGCGCATGTGAGTAGCCATTGAGATCTCTCCTGGATTGAGTGGACCATAATCAATGTTTCTTACCTTTCCTTAGCCCTCGGTAGCCTTGCCCAACAGTCGACGGTCGCCGTCGAATGATATCCGGCCGCAAATGGCGCAGGTGGCCGGCATGTATCCCACAATGATGATACAAGGTGGGTCTGAGGATGAATTCAAGCCATTACTTGTTATAATTATTGTATAAATAAATGAATAAATAATATTAGTAAGCAATTCGAATGCTCTAGGAAAAGTTTGAAGTCAAGAATGTAATGCAAAATATTTCAATTTCAAAGTATGCATGTTGAGTGTAAAAATAATTTTAAAATCTTTTTTTTCGACTCTCAACTAATATTTCCCATCTTCCGTCTTGCCTTTCCAGCGCGTCATCCCAGTCGCCATCCGAACCCGAACTACAAAGGTTCGCGTCCGCGGTAAAGCCAGCCGGAAAAATCCAATATATAGGAAACCCGAACCCAAACCCAAAAGCAAAAGAAAAACTACATAAACATAACGGCATACCTAAGATAAATATAAAAATAGCAACCTAATCTAGTGGAACATAAAGTAGTTGACAACCATAATACTAGGAGAGCAAGAGGAGCGGATGAACGGATGAACGGATGAACGGATAAACGGATGGCTGGAGCACAGGCCTCGCCGCAGAGAGTTGTCGGACATTTTGGTAGCAGTAGCTGGAGGAGAATAAAGAGAGAGAGAGAGAGAGATGGTGGCACCAGGAACCAAAACCGAACTATAAAGGAGCCGGGGGAGCAAAGCCAGAGTGGGGCAAAGGGGGAACCGACAAAGCATAGCATACATAGCCTCTATAGAGTTAAGTTACCATAACTGAACCGCAAAAGAGAGAAAGAGAAAATAATCAGGAGGTAGTCTAAGGAAGGAGGAAGAGAATTGAATGCTGTATATTTTGTGCCATTACAAAAATAGTCTTTAAATTAAAGAAACGAAGAACCGAAGAACGGAAGAACGGAAGAAGCCGAAGAAGAAGCAATAAATGAAAACACACAACGACGGACTGAAGACCGACTCTCGACCCGGACTTGAACTAGCACACTTCCGCTTTCTGCTCTGCGAGAGCCTCTCGAATGGAAGAATCTCCCCGAATTCTCGAACATTTCCAAAAAAGCTGCTACCAAAAACGAGGAAAAAGTCAACTACTTACCATGTCGCCTTGCTTTTTGGTGTGTTTAATTGAATGCGTTTTAATTATGTTACAAATCTCAACCGAAAGCCAAGAACAGAAACTCAACAGCAACTGACTGACCCTGGACTCGGACCCGTACCCGGACTGCTGCTGCTGCTGCGCGAGTCTTATATCTAATTTTGTCCAGCAAAATTTTAGTCTAAAGCTCTCTTCTTCGACAGGAAAGTCTCTCCGCGACACAGGCCACCAAAATCTGTTTATCGGAATCTATAATTTAGCGAGTCAATTATTATTATTTCGTAATTTTATAATTATTGAAAATTTGTTACAATTTGATTTTTGATTTTGTGAATTATTTTCCTTATTACGTTTATGTTCTTTCGAAATAGAATTTCCTTATCATTTTCTGTTCCTTAACTGCAAAGAAGTTGCAGCTTAAAAATTGCGTTGTTAAGCATAAGCAAAGTAATAATAATAATAATTATAATAATAATAAATACAAAGAGAAACTGAAGGATGGAGCAGTCAAGCAGCTATATACATTTATTGTTAAACAAAATAATTAGCTTAGCGTATAAACTACATATGTATATGTACCATCTAAATAATATAATAGGCAAGTGAAAAGATGAGAAAAGAAAAGAAAATCGAAGAAAATATATAATAAAAAGAGAAGCCACATGATTAGTTAAAAGTTAAAGCCTAGTTGCGTTGCCTTTCCTTTCGTTATTACTTATTATTCTCTTATATTTCCCAAGCTTCGCCTGGACTTGACGTTTTTCCTTTTCAGCCTTGGATTATTTTTGCCTGATTTGCCTGATTTTTGTACAACGAAAACTGTGTGTGTGTCTCGCTGTTTGCTCGCTCGGAACTTCTAGAACTGTATGTCTAAAAATGTACATAACAATAATTTACAAACGACAAGAATCTGAATCGCGACTACGAGTATATATACATGATAGCGAGTAAGTAGGTCAGTCTAGGATCATTTATCACTCGCATTTCCATTATCCCTTTCCAACTCTATAAAATCCATTGTGCGATGGACCCCCATTGACCCATTGACATTAACCTATAAGTATAAATAGCTTTCGGCTAGAGACTCAGCTTGCGACACTTGATAACTCACATATAGCATTATAATATATAGCCGGATAACACAAAACAGTACCAAGTAAGTTAGTGAACCAAAACTGCTCAAGATTCGGCGAAATACGAAGATACAAAACTCCAGAATACCGAATACCGAAAATAGTAATTATATTATGATAAGCACAGAAAACGCTTTGTTGGCCAGTCCCGCGCCAGAGACAGATCGAGGGAGATGATGGTATCCTGTGGAGCATATCGAACATGTGGCTCCTGTTGTGCATTTCTTTGTTTGTTGCTCTGTTTGTTAAAATAAACCACAAAAATCGTTGACGACTAAAAGGGAGAATGTTGTGAAAGTTAAGCGGGAGTTTGGGGAGAGGTGGGGAATGTGCAAATGGAGGCAGGAATCCACACAGAAAGCGGCATATGTTATACAATATACTATTATTATTATTATGATTATTATTACTACTTCAACACTGCATCATGATAATTCGGTCGAATTGGTAAAACATTGTAATTCCAACACAATCACACCAACAATTACAACAACAACAACGGCAAAACAGCAACTCGAACAACCAAGCATGCAATGAGATAAAGACACAAACAAATATTGAGAGACGAGGGCGGCGTTTTTACCGACGAGGATAACTCTAATGATATATAATGATGACGATGGTAATGATAATTATTATTAAAAAAAAGGAAAGAAAAACCAAACAAAAACCACACAACCAAAAAAATGTATTTATTTATTTTAATTTATATATACACTAGAGAGTTATTACAAATATATATATATATATACGTAATGTATAAGGACAAAGAACAAAAAACAGCGAAATGGAGTTTGATTTTTGGGGGATTTCCCTGTTTTCGTTTGGAAACTCCTAAACAGTAAGTAAGCTTCAATATTTTGAAAATGCCTAGAGAACTACTCAGCGTTTCTAGGATTTTATCACTCCCACTGGTCACAAAACATAAATTTTATTTTCTGGCCAAACAGAACAAGTTGTTGGCCAAATGATTTATGGTCTATGAGAACGCATTGGACAGTCGTTTACCACCACAAATTGATGTGTTCTTTGGCACATGTTACCCCAAAGAAAAAAGCCAGCTATTAAATGAAATTTGAGCAAACAGGCCCTCGGTGGAGTTATGCAAACAGCCGGTGAACTGTATGTAGCCTGGCCTGGCCCTAACCCCCGACAATTAAGACATATTTCAGGGGTTGACCACGGGGATCGGGGATCTCTTAACATCTTCATAACACGCGCGACTGCGACACAAAGTCGGAATAGGTAGCCGCGCACACACACAATCGACTATGCCACCAACAGTTTTGGGCCAGAGCCTGTTGTTGTCCTCAAAAACCAAGCGGCCGACCAACAAAAACAATTTGAAAACGAAGCCAACAAATTACCCTGAAATTTTCACCGATCAGAGAAAGGTACACTGGAAAAATATTAGGTATATAATTTGCTTTTTTTTTTTAAATAAAGTAAGCATTGTAAATTGTAAATTGTATTTTATAAAGTTTAAATTAAAGTGTTAGGAGTTACTTGAATATTCATTTAATTTGTCTTTAGAAATATTTCTAAACATAATTTTTACATTTTTGTAATAATAAAATAAGGCATTTTCTCACAGTGCCTTCCCATGCAGAGAGAGTTACGTTACTTTTGGTCAGCCCTTCGATGGTATCGCCTAGATCGATATCTGGATGGAGGCCAGAACATAAATCTGCCAACAAAATGGGAAGATCCAAAACCCGAAACCCAAAAACGACTGCGGCTGCGACAGGTTGCAGCTCAATAAAGATCTAAATAAATATAATATCGCTGGTCTATGGAATCGAACAAAGAGAGAGATGAAAAGGATGAGTTCATTTGGGGTTCGCGATCAAGAACTACCTGCCCCGAAACCGTAGGTTCAACCTGTTCCTGAACCGAACTGAAACTGGCGGCCGAAATCAAATGGTCAAGCCCTTTGTAAACGGGTGACATTTAAAAATTATGGCATGTAAATGGAAGGCATTCCGGGAACGCCGAAGCGTTGACAGCATCTCTTTCACAACCCCCACCTTGGTCCAGAGGCTAGGCTAGGCTACTGTTAATCAATTTAGAGCCTCTGGGTTGGAGTTCTTGGTTCCCAAAAGCAGATGTGGTCCAGGATAAGACGAAGGCTGCGCTTCGATGTGCTGATAGATGGTCGATAGTCGAGGGTTTCTTTTGGGGGGAAATATATGTGTTTAAAAGGGGTTTCTATTAGGGTTTCTATCGAGATGAAAATATTAAGAAATAAATATATTATCTGGTAATACTACAAACACTTATTAAATAAATGAAAGAAAAGTTTATATTGACTTTATAAGGGTTCTTGAATTTAAAGTTTTTTCAAGTACAAAATAATAATAATTCTTAATAGTTTCTTCTGTGAACCAATTAGTCCCTCGATACCCCTAGTTTCTCTTGTTTTTCTCGTTCAATTTCCCTTTGGCACCCCACGGGGCGTATGCGTGTTAAAGCTACCAGCTGCTGTCGAGCTTTTTGGTTGCCTCTTGATAAATTGCGCCGCTATTAAAGTGCCGCCTTTGTAATGCGGAAACATCAAAGTGCGCTCAAACACACACACACACCCTCACACACACAAAGGCAAACATTTGCATTCACACACACACACACGCGTACACAGACAGAAAGCCATAAAAATCACTTTGTAGCCATGGAATGGAGGCGGCGCATCAGCAAACTATGCAACAGCAGCAGCAACAACAGCAACTGCCAGCGAGAAAAAGTGCAATGCAATCAATTCAAAGGAGCGAAAGGGAGGGAGGTAGCGGGTGGCAAAGGGGTGAGGAAGGTGGCAGGCGAACACTGGAAAAAATATTAGGGTTCCCTTTTCATAGTCATAAGTTAAGAGTCTAAAATTACAGGAAGCATAATTACATTTATAGAATATTTAATAGGTATTATTTAATAAATGTAAAAATAAATTTCCTTTTTAAAATCACTAAAATGCTTAAGTTTTAATTTTCTAAAAATTCTCAATTAATCTAATGTGAATTTTTTAATTATATAATATTTAATTGAATAAAATTTGTTGGGGTTTGTTCGTACTGAATTTGAAATTGAATAAGAAATATTGAATAAGGAAAATAAATTGTGAACAGAACAGAAAGTCAAAAAAGCACACTTTACACTCTGCTACATAACAAAGGATAATTTTCATCGCTCTCGATTTATGTGGAATCCAGCAACAGAGTCAGAAACTCGTTTTTTAAATTATCATAAATGCAACAAAAATATTATTATTTAAGTATTAAAAATATAAAATATATTTAAATAAGTTGTTAACTTCTTAATAGAAATAAAAATCCAAATAATCTTATATAAAGCAAATTTTGGATAAGTGCAGTAACAGGAGAACGAGAGCCAGCAGACGGCAGCATTTAATCCTGCAAAAAGAGGCATTGCGAGGCAGCATAAAATGATGTTAATCCTTAAATAACGTGAGCAAAGCAAAAAAAAAAGAGAAAAAGGAAAAAACTGCGAATGGAACAGGGACAGTGGGTGTGGTGGTGGGCTGAGGAGAATCCACTGCTCCACTGGATGATGGCGACAGCCAAATGCCAATTGAATGCCAAGCGGCTTTAAGAGACAGCCCACGACCGGGGAGACACTGGATGAAAAATGGCACAAAGTAATGGTTAAAGTGCCAGCGAGCTGCGAAAAGCCAAAGGAAAATCCTATGGAGAGCGGTAAGCTAAATACAGAGCTTAAACTCGGGCTTAAATCAAAGGATAAGGAGCACAAAGGCAGCCGTACTTTATATTTTTGATGGACCTTAAATTGCGGTGGTATTTAAGAGCAAGTTGTCATCATACAAGTGAAGCATTTTATCAGTAACAACCATAATTTAATATAAGTAATAAATAACAGTTTGGAAAAGGCAATTAGTTGGAATGCAATATGGAAATTTAAAACTCCTGCTCTAGGTTCTACGATCGAGAAAAAATTAATTTATTGCCTTTAAAATTCAAAATTTCACATTTATCAAGTTAAAAAAGCATCAACCATAAAAAAAAGGGAAACTCCTCTAGCAACTCATTTCCCCTTTCGTCAAGCGGTTTGACCCCAAAAAAGTCAAGTGCGGCGGAGTGCAAGTTCCGTTTCCCGCATTTTCCCTCGGTTTTCTCTCGATTTTCCATTCACTCCTGATGGCAGCAACATGAGAGGCAACAACAACATTGACTAGCAACATCACACGAGATTCAGCAGCAGCAGCCACAGCTTTAGAAAAAGCAGCAATAACTTCAGCAACATCACAGGAAAATTAACTGATACACTGGCAGAAATCTCATTAGCAGCAGCAGCATGAGTGAAAATAATTAAATACATTTATAGGAACTTTTTCTTTAAGGATAAATACAACAGAACATTACCTACATTATTGTAAATTATTGTAAAAACACAGCCAACACTGACAGAATCTACAGAAAATGGTGAAAACAAAAAAAAATGTGTAAAAAGCTAAAAAGAGAGCCAACTGTGGGAAGCCGAAGTTTGAATACTCTTAAAATTTGCAATTGGTTTAAGGGTTCGAAAGGTCGAAATAAAGTCAAAAATTCTTTATTTTCAACTCGGAAAGCTTTTCTATTCAAGTTCTTAATAGGCTAATAAATGTGCATATAGAATTTAACATTTAAAAAAATTAAACGTTCTATCAAATTTTGACAATTTTAACGATAATAAAATTTGATAAAATCTTCAACAAATAATTTCTCAATATTTTATTAATAATTAATTAAGATCTTAATAATAATCGTAATTTATGTACATATATGGCGCTTGGAAATCACTGCTTATTTTGGGCATCTTATGCCTTCAAGAAGAACTGCAATTTTATTTATTTTTAAATCGATGTTTGTATTTATTTATCTGAAAAAAATCATAGCTGTCACAAATATCAAGATAGCAACATTTGAAAAAGAATGAATAACACATGCTTCACCATTAGAGGAGCAAAATCAGTTAGAAATAACAAAAATCAACATCATTAATAGCAGAAACGTGGAAACGTTAAAAATTCGGAAAATATCTGCAGAATCTGCAGAGTTGTAGGAACAGCTGAAACATTGATAAAAATATTAGTAAGAAAGCCGAAAAAATCAGCAATATCATAAACAAAAGCAACAGAAATATCGGTACAGAAAAGACTGGAACAGCAGCAACACACAAAACAGCAAAATAAAGAATAAAAACACTCTAATAAGAGCAATATAAAAAGCTCAAAACATCAGCCTGATCAATGAAAGTTGCAAAACCACTAGCAACATTAAAAACACAAAAATCAACATCATCAATGCTAGCAGCGACAGCATCAACATTACTAAAAATTCCTTAAAACAGCAGCAACATAGATAATAATGGCAAAAACAGCAGCAACACCCCCGCCATCGACAACAGCAACAGCAACATGAAGAGCAACTGAGCAGCAACATCACCAGCGTAAGCCATTGGGACTCCGCCGGTTTCCACTGGCTCCACTCATGATTCCCACTCACTTCACCCACTCGCAAGTGGCTCGCGTTGGCACGCGCCGGCGCACTCAATTGGCCAGAGGAAGCGTCTTTGGCCCAGTGGGATGTCGCGGGGAAAAAGCACTCAAAATGGGGGACGCCGGTCCGGAACTCGTTCTCCCGGCAACCAGGGGCGTGGCTAGGTTGGCCAATCGAGAGCCACCGCCATATAACCGAGCACGACAGCTGGCAACGGCGGAGCGACTCAGAAACCAGTTGAGCGGGTTTTTCAGTCGAGTTGAGTCCGAGTCTGGACGGGATGCTCGCTACTGCTACTACTGGTGGTGTGTGGTGCTGGTGGTGGTGGTGGTGGTTGTTCAGTTAGTTTACCTGTGAGCATGTGAGCGTGTGGTGGTGGGCCCGGGCATGAATCGCTTCAGTCAGCCAGATCCCTGAGCTCGAACCTCGAGCGCCGGCAGTTTGCGCAGTGGCCTCGAAGCTGTAACAACATCTCGCGTCCGCTTCGCTCCAGACATCTCTCCTTCTCAGCCGGGGAGAGGAGAATCTCGTGAAATCTCCGTACGACTAACGTGTAACGTGTAACGTGTGTGGCGTCTGTTATCGTTCGTGTTCCGTTGAATAAAACCCGTAATAAATATATACCAGGAGAGGCAACATTGCTAACCTTTTGCCGTCGGAACTGAAGTGAACTGTTATCGAATGTGCTAATTGCCAAGCAAACGAAAATGTTGCAGACCTCTGCGAATTGATCCACATCTCGGATATACTCGATCTCGAGTTATTATTAGCTGGCGAATAATAATAATTATATAATCACAATAATGGGACGACGCTCGACCTATTGATGTCCCAAAATAAATCTATATAAATATATACATATATACCACTTGGCATCTGTAATCTGGCTCAGGTTTGGCTTGAACCCAAAGCTAAAGCTGGCGAAAGAATTTTGTGCAAAAGACTTGGATTAAAAACCGCCAAAATTGTGGAGGCACTTAAAATGAAGGTGAGTTTGCAGGGAAAATGTTTGTAATTAACTAGGGAAAATTTATATAAAAGTGAGAATAAGTCGGTATTAAAGATATTAAAAGAATTCTTAGAATCTTTTATAAAATAAGGGAAAAAAGTACCTAATATGGTTTAATTTCTTTGGAATAAATACTACATTCTCTCAATAGATACATCATAAAGTTCATTAAATATTAATAGAAACACATTAAACAAATTCCTAAATTTCTATTCATTAAATATTAATGGAGACATATTAAAAAATCATTTTAAGTCAGTTACATTGTAAAGGCATAATGTGTTCCCTTATATAAATATGAAAGCTAGATGAGCTCATATTTACTAATCAAAATAAGTCTTCCCCTTTTGACCCCCTGAAATGTGTAATATATTCACATATACCCTTAGTTCCTTAGAAAGTTGTTTAATTTTGCATTTATGAAGCCCTAGAACATGTTTAATAAATGTCAATCAAGTCAGATACTAAAAACCCCCATATTTACACTTAGTTTAACGGCTGATTTTGCACTTTGTAATGAAACTAAGATCAATCTTTGCACACACACTTTGTATAGATACTTTCGTTCCCCTGTAATTCCTGCACATGTAAGACGGACCCCTGAGTGACCCATAAAAAGAGTATTGTTTTCCTTTTGGGTTGCTTAACCCGCCGCTGCGGGTCAGCAAAACGCAACAGGCGGCGCTTGAATGGCCATTAGAAATACAGAGTGACTCCGACTTAAGACAAAAAAAAAAAAAAAACCAGAGCAAAATAGTTCACATCTCCATATTCCCGATCTCAAAGCAATTCAATTCGTTGGGATCCCGCTAATAAATGCTGGAAAACGATGAGTTTCCAAAAAAAAAGCAAACCGGAGACGACAGAGGCCACCACCTTTGATGGTTTATACTCGCATCGCGGTGAATATGAAAAGCACACAAATCGCACAGTGGGGTGCATTGAAAAAGGCAGACAAAAAACAGAAAAATAACATGACGATCGCCTCACATCTCAGCCCACACTTTGGCTTGTGAATACAGTGATAACTCGGTACAGGAAATGGATATTGAAACATGATTTCAATTTCATAAGGCTTTCTTTTCAATAACGATGTAAAAACCTCTCAGACTCTGAGGAAGTCAAACTTCCTAGAGATTTTATATCAAGTTATCAACTTTTAATTAATATAAGTTTAATATAAAACAATCTTAGTTAAAATTATCCATAAGAAACAAACCAGCTTTCTTTTGCGTTTAAAATGTTCTTCAAATTAAGTTGAAGCTGAAGAAAATATTACCTAGAAAATATTTCATAAACCAATTTAGTAGTCATACTTTTCTCCTCTCTCGAGCACTCACTGTTTAGGGCATCTTGAAATATTGGCTGTGAAATGAAGGTTAATATTCGGATGTATCTGCAACCAAACCCCAAAAATAACCATAGTCAGCTGTGCCTTTTCCCCCTCGACATTGCAGTGATCGTGTCGCCTAGATGATGTTGCTCAATTCAATGTTCATTCAACAAATACATTTTTTGGTTTTATCTCGAAAACGTTTAATCGATTTTTGCACCCGCTGTGCTATAGCTTTTTTGTGTGTATGTGTCTGAACCACCCACAGGATTTCCTGAGATAGCTTGAGAGTTATCCGTAAGATCGTAAGAGATATTTGGCATGAGTGTGCAGAGAATCGATCATGATTTATGCTCGCCGATGATCGATTTGCCATGGCTTTGTTCGACGAATATAATTTTCATTACCATAGCAAATTGGACAAGGTGCTGACGCTTATTGCTCTGCGTTATATATTTAATCGCATCGGCTTATGGATTTATAGGTAGAACTTTTATTCGTTGACCGAACAGCGGGGGGCGACTATGCATCTGAGGAATAGCGCCGCCGGATTACAACTTGAGAACGCGATAAGCCCAAAAAATCAAATGTCACCACATAAAAGAAAAAGAGGGGATTCTCGTCCGAGCGATCGACCTCGTTCCCTTGACATCATCGATCTTGACCCGCCCCAGATGTTGACCGGACTCTGTGCCCCAGTCGCCGTTCCACGTCCCTCCTATATCATCCGAATCCCAATCCAAATCCGAAAATGACGCCACTAGGCGCTGCTGGCTTATGAATATTCAACAATGTATGGATCTTTTT